>JAAAKD020000001.1:73693-86137 GCA_010014825.2 Danaus melanippus
ATCACTCTTACTATAACTCAATGTAGACCGTTAGCATTCACCAGATGCGTATCTAAACCACTATAGTGACAGTTCCCAGTCTCCTAACAAGCTATACTCATTATTATGCAACGTGTTTATGTGTGATTCAGGGGGTTCCCCGAACTATGGCGGAACTGGTGTGATGGAGGAGTACAGCGAGGCCGGCGAGGCGGAGTCCCCGGGCGCTCTGCCCGCCTTCAGCCGGTTCGCTCCGGCCTTCGCCGCCGTCACTTCGCGGCCGTCCATCGTGTATGGGGCCAACACGCTCGCCTCCAACGCCTATGGACAATCTGTAAGCACTGTTTACATCCATCCATGTACAAGATATACCAAAGTGTAACATCGAGCCGCGGCTAAAGAACTTGAACCCAAAATTCGACTTCGATGAAATCATTCCTGAAATTATTAAAAACGAGTTCGTTTTACATTTTTTTAGTATAATTAAAGAGATATTTAGTATTCGTCGCCGAGCACTCGTTCCACCGCCGAGCAATATGTCACCGATAACAAGTCAATGATCAGCGAAGCTTGACACTTTCCTAACCATTACAATAAAACGTACTACACTTTCCGTGACTACGAAACGGTTCAATGTAGGGTATGTTGTAATTAAGACATTGCTTTTCCAGTTTTTTGTTATTTAGAATATTCAAGAGACTAAATTAGATGAAATTTACATATGTAAGTCAAACTATTATATGTAAAACACTTAAAGTATGCTGAAATAAGAACTTAGGGTTTGAAACTTTGTTAAACAATCAAAGAATGGTAAGGTATGTAGATCCGGTGAGTCACGACGGAATTCTCAATAGATTAAAACAAAAATTGCACAAAAGTTGGCTGTAAGCAGATAAGTATTTGAAAAACAATAATAGTATTTAGAGACAATAGAAAAGTTCTTTTTGTCTTCATAAAAGATTAACTGGTACGTCATCAACTCGAGAAATAGTTAAGGAGTAATTAGTTAGCGATCTCAATAAACGAATACGACGATGATTATGTGATGATGAAATGGTTCCAGGACATGTGGGGCCTCAACGGTGGACGACGAAATCACCTCTCCGCAGCCGCCAGTCTCTCAGCGAGTGAGTATAAGATGTGATGTTATACGGATATTTCATTGTTTAAATGATAAGTTAATATTGAAGAGTTTTACGAATAATTATGTAATTTCTTAACTTTTACATGTTGTGCGTTGTGTTTGCCAAACATCTGACACATTTAGCACGTAAGTAGGTACTCAATACCAGCTTAGCAGCAGTACGAAAGCGAAAACTTCGAGCATGTCATAAACGGAGCAGTAATTACTAATTATTTAGAAGCATAACATTAGCTCGGCGCTCTGTTGTCGGCACACGTACGGACTTTTGAGTATTCAATACGGAGCGTTGAACATTGTAAATAACACACTTTCAAAACTTTGTACAAAGAATAAGTAACAGAAGTGGTGTCGTTACTATATAGTTAACATTAAAAATAGAAAAAAGTTGACACGACAACGGCGGCGAGGAGATGTCTCTGATAATATAATACTATAAAACACAACACGACCAATAGAGAAATATTCCAAATGTGCCGATAACAAGCATACATAGGGTCTGTGTGCGAGTGTGCGTCTGTTTGTGTATGATATAACTTTTGGGAGAGGTCAGATCACGATAGCCCGCCTCCGCCGCTGTCAGAACACATTATTAATACGGTCTTAAAGCTCCACCAGCTGGTGATAAGTGATCTCAGCTCTTCATTGTCTACCACAGACTGTGTAACGCATCGACATCAGCATCGACACGCACACATCACTAAAACAGATTTTTACACATTTACTTCACAGCCACTTGAACCTTCGTCAGTTCTCGCGGCGGCCGAATGGGTTTTATTACAGTTTTGTCACCCATTAAATAATGAATGGCTTTTCTTTGAAAGGTTTCTCCAGTGTTCGAGTGATTTAATAAACATTTAAAGTCGTTTTTGCAACTCGAGCGTCGAATTTATAATCCCTAATAAAAACACGTACCAAATTTGTTTGTTTTGGTGATAGAGAGACTTCTCGTTTTATTACCAAATTATAAATCACTCGTAGATGACGAGCTTGACATTAGGGATGCTCACATCATTCAACTGTCAGTCAGTTGTGACCTGTCGGTAAGCGAACGTGTTTCTGTATATATAAATGTGTATAGTAGGTAAGTATCCCGTCAACAGCCGAGGCTAGAGCCGGGTGATTATCAGTGTCCTTGACGTGTGTCAGCGTCGTCCGTCTTTATTGACGTAGGTCGCAGGTCGCAGGTCCCGACAAAAAACCTTGTCATGTCACTAAATAAACTCGTTCCCTTTTAAGCGCATTAAAATCGCATTCCATATAAGGTATCGGATAAGGCACGTGCCGCACGCAAACATCTCCGGCAAACGTCCGGTGACCACTTTACGAGACCCCCAACACAGGCACACTCGCGCCACACGGGACACTATGTCGTCAAACATTGAGGCCATGTGGACATGAAGTTTAAACAAAAAAAATAAAAGTAACGCTAGTGCGGTCCTTAACTCCACGGAAAAATTGACATTATAATATTTATATGCTATCGATGTCTGATAAATATCTACAAGAGAAGACTTTGATTATTTTATCTCTCTATACGGGAGAACCCAGTAATTATTTTGCTTGTCGTACAATATTCATATGTTGGTTGCATTTTTGTCCGCAATTACCTCTTCTAACTGATAAGTCAGCATAAGTTAGACATTTGTCAGCGTGTCGTTATCGGGGAGAGAGAGCCCGAGTGGACAATCCTCGTTAGGATACAATAAACACCATTAGGGCGAGTTTGGACCATGACGTCACTTCCTACCATCTATTTTAAATAACTGAGAAAGAATCCACTAATAGAGACAATGGAATTAAAAAATTTGAAAAACATAAAATGTAATCTTTGACTTTGTTAGTTCTATATGCCAATAACTAATGAGGAATACAAAAACAACTTTACATAAATAACATCAAGTACTACGAATCGTCAACAAAGTAATTTCATTTTGTGGGTCAGTATTCTTCGTTCTTACATTTCCTATGACTCGTATAGTGTCTATAGCTGTACAATACTCGTAACTAGCATGATATCTAAACTTCCCACAGGATATTTGATACAATCACAATCCGAGCGCACATGGCTCTCCTCTCGTCGCTGCAGACGAGCGATGTTGTTAATAAATCATTACCACAGCCGTGGAGTAACGTGACACGCGCTTGACCCGGAGCTGCGGAGCCAGAACATGCTTAATATATATACGGCATTTGAAATTAATACTAATCAGTGAATCAAAATAAAAATCAACTCTCAAACTTCCGGGTCTCTCAGCTTACAAAGGAAACTGTTACGAAGCCTTCCTCGACATACACACGCATACTCACACCGTAACATAATAATATTTACAAGTCTCCGATACGAGTCTCGTAACAATAGCACATTATAATGGAACACGAAACTATGGCGCATTCTCGTAAGTAGTGTATTTCCCAGTAGAGCGGCGAATACGGCGAGTACGACTGACCTGGAGACATAATAGCATGGATTTAGTCACGAGCGGGTCGCGAGGCACGCGCGACGGCCGGACGCCGACTCAGCGCTCTTTGGCGGACCTGACTCACCAAACGGCCGTTGTGGCCATTGTCAAGGTTCACCAGGTTCGACGATCGGTTGCGACTGTGCTGACGGCGCTTTAGTTTGTTGTCTTTATTGAATCAATTAACAAAATAATAATAATAATAATAATAAAATAATATGTCGTCTACAAGCAAAACGATTGAGTTGTTTATAAAATTATATAATAATATCGAACTCTGATGACATGCTCGCTGAGTTTCGCGAGCTTGCTATCGCTCGCTGTGATTAATAAATCGGACGCTCGGTGCCAACGGAATTGCGCGGAGGGCCGCGGGCTAGTGAGCTAGGCTTCAGGTGTGAGCTAATGGTGTGTTGCGCAGTCGACATGGCGGAGGTATTCACGGAGGGCAGAGAGTGCGTGAACTGCGGCGCCATCGACACGCCGCTGTGGCGACGAGACGGCACCGGACACTACCTGTGCAACGCTTGCGGTCTCTACACCAAGATGAACGGCATGAACCGGCCGCTGAAGCCCCCGCGGCGGCTGGTACGTCAGCGGCACGCGGCGCAGGCGCCGGCGCCCGCTCCCGACGTACGCAGCCTCGCCCTCACGACCTCCGCTCGACCGACCCTCCCCTCCACCACCCCGCGACCCTCGCCCTCCCCGCGCCCGCGAGGAATCCGCGCCCGAGCGTCCGCCTCGCGCGCTCCGTAGCGTGACGGTGACGATGACGCTTGACTGTTGGTTGCAGTGGCCGCAGAGGGGGCCCCGCCGGGCGCGGATTTCTACAAGGGCTTCCAGTTTAATGGCGTCGCGATGCACGCCTTGCCCGCGCCCTCGCCCATCTGTGCGCCCGCGCTCGCCGTCTCCACTCCCCCTGACTACAAACAGAAGAAAGGGGTACGTCCACCCCTCCCGAACCCAAGATTCCTACACCCCTCAATGCACCCGACAGACCTCTCATTCGTGCGAGTGATATATCTTAATACCCCTGTCTGTCTCTTTCTTGTGTTGAGTCTAATTATGTCGACTCCTCCTTCCTTCTTGTCACCCGTCGTTGTCCACCTGTTCATCCTTGACATCCCAATGGCCTGTTTTCATTAAATCCCATGTCAATCATAATCACTTCATCATTATTTAACATAAAGTTTATAAAGATGCTTGCATTTTGCTATTTCATTTTCAAAACTATAAATATATTCTACAAATGTTTTTATAATACGAAATGTTATAGTGACTGTTCCTGAGACCTACTTTATATATGTATAGTCATGAAACAAAAACAATTTTTTAGTAAAAGAATAGTACAGTCATAAACATTTGTACTATGAAAACCGTAACATGCTTATCATTGCTGAATTCAATTTACAATTGTGAGCGTACACGGAACTAAGTTGACATGGTGTGTTTAGATGGGTACGAAGCGGCAGGGAGTGTGTTCTAATTGCGAGACGACCATCACTACTTTATGGCGTCGGAACCCGCTCGGGGAGAACGTGTGCAACGCCTGTGGGTTGTACTTCAAGCTGCACGGCATCAACCGTCCCAAGAACATGAAGAAGGATTCGATCCAGGTACGACTCGGGGACGCGACCACTGAAGGTAGACATATGTTGAGACAAGTATTGTACATTTATAAATTATTTTCAGACGAGAAAGCGAAAATCTAAGAACAACACGAAAACAGAGCGCAATATAAGTAAAAGCACGGTTCGCTCGACTCTCAACGTGGGGACGACGGAGTTAGAGAACATATGTAAGTACAGTATGGCGATTGGCGACAGAGATAACCCTTGGAATTGGTAAATTAAAGGTAGAGAATGACATGAGTGTGAATCGTTTCAGTGGATATAGGCGCCTCGTCGAGCGGTGCTCGCGGCCGTTCGCTGGGGTACTACGTGCAGCCGCACACTGTGAAGCTGGAGGAGCCCTCACCAGCACACGCGCACCAGCAGCAGCAACAGCAGCAGCAACAGCAGCACCAGCACCAGCAGCAGGCTTACTACGACGACGAGTACCGCCGCGTCGAGCCCCAGGAGCGCCTCGAGCGGCCGACTGTGGTTTCGCTCGGCAGCTGAACGCAGCCGCGGCCGCCGCAGCCTTGAGAATCTCAGTCGAATAAGATTAGTTAATGTAGTGTAGCAAGAGTGAGAGCCGAGGAGTTGCTAGTTGACCAAATATACGCCACCCGCCGGGGGCTGTTCCTGATGAATAAATATATGAGTACAAGCATTTATAGAAAATTATTTAAAGCAAAATATTTAGAACGGTAAGCTCCGAAGCCTGCGTTGGAGTAGTAGCAGTGAAGTTGAGTGAGTGAGTGAGGCGGCGGAGTGCTTGGGCCCGACAGGGGCGGTCGGACGGACGCGCTCAGACACTCCCTCGACCGACCATTTCTGTTACCAAATAATAATATATAGCTCCTATAACATTGTGCCTCGGCCTACCCAAGTTTTACATTCCTATGTATAGATACATATTATATAAGGTTACTTTGTGTACGTCATACCGCGTATGTATGACTTGCATGACCTGCACGAGGTCACAGCACCGCAGAGGCTGCACGAACCAGACTGTACTTCATAATATATTTTTATGTTATCACTTAAGCTCCATGACTTCTAAGTGCATTCCACGAATTTATAAGTTAAGATACTAATAAGATTTATTAAAGAATTGTTTGTTACACGTTGTGTTATATGTTTGTTGTATGTAACGTGAGTCGCAGCTGTGTCGCTGGTGGGATCGGTGCAGGGGAGGGAGGGATCGCAACCAAATAATAATCGAATCTCATAAGCGAAACCCTCTCTCGTCTGCGAGGGTCGAGGGCCCCAGGGACGGACCGGTCCGACTGGCTTCACGTCTCCGTCTCTTGTATAATGAAAAGATGGACTTCTCATACCGAATATACCAGTATCAGGTCCACGTGGTATCAGCTGATGCTAGGGAGACGGGCGAGGCGAGGCGGTCCTCTTGACCGAGTCCTCTCGCTCCTCTCGACGGAGATCTGAGGCCTCTCTAATGTGCTACAAGCCGAATATATATTTTATATATGATTATATTATAGAAATATGAAGAAATATTTTATCGTTATGTTAATTAGTTCGACATGTTAAGGATATAAACTAATTTTATTGTGAATACTTTGCTCACAGAGGAAGTGTGTGTGTAGCGGTGAGCGTTCCTCTCATAATAATAATCATAGAGCACGAGCCAGGCGACCTGCGCCGCGTCTCTTACAACTTGTAAATATAATATGAAATAAGAATACTATCAAAGTACACTTTTAATAAACCAAACTATTGATAATTTTGTCCTCGTTTTTTTTCCGATGGTCCCCGGTATGGTCCCCAGTGTGTTCCTACTCTGATACCTCGCACTTTAAATACGTATGTATGTTTATTTAATATTACATGTATCAAGTCATAATGATCAAAGATCTCTCGATGTCTGGAGTATTTAGTTGAATGATCTTTGGGTTAAAAAAAAGAGAAAAATTACAATTCAATATAATTTTACAAATGATTTCACAAATGTCAGGTTGTCACTGAATCAAACTATCAAATAATACTTAATAATTTAGTTTGGAGACACGGAGGAGATGTGTAGTAACAGACAGATTCAGTACGAATATCATTTATACAATCCGCTGAGTTTAATATGTAAAAGTAGTCTTTCTGTATATATTAAGCAGGAGACCATCGAGGTAACCAACATCAACAATGAGGGAGCGCCGCTGTCAGAGTTCAATACGGCTCATCTTTATTCCATTTTCCTCGAAGTTCTGTTCGTTATTTTCCTTGGAGTCTTCAAACCAAAGAAGAAAATCATTCTCAAGTAGTATTTTACTGTTAAGCTATTTCATATAAAAAACATCCACTGAAGTATTAAGGCGCTAGAAAAATATTAAATACTTGTACTTATCTCTCATAAAGATGACGAGGTTTTTTATTTATTATTGACAAGGAATAAGTCAGCTAACTATAGTTGGGTAAACACGAAAAACATATTCCAGTTACTTCACTTACAAGCTGTTAGTTACAACGAATGGTCACTGACTGGAGAAGACAGTTCAACTACTTCTATGTTCAGATACACTCATACATCAGTAAAGCCATTGCAAGTTGGTGTCGTCCACTACACCCCTACATACCGAGCATTGCCAGTTCATTCATCAAGCTTCTCTTATGGTAATGTTAAGTTAGGTTATTGAATGAGACACGCTTCGTTCGCTGTGGAGAGTGTTTGAGTTACGGAAGTCTTTCAGTACCTATCTCATTAGTCGTTATAGTAATGTTGATATACGTTACTTTTTACTTGTAATCTCTCCCTCGATATCGAATGATTTTTGCAACAACAAGTCATCTATTTGCCGTTCTATTTCTTTATCTAGAGAAACACAAAGTAGTACCTCCTAAATAGCAACTGCGTGAATCGGTCAGTAGCTCAACCCAACAGTCTTAGCCATAACAGACATATAAAATACAACAAGAATCATTCCTCAAGCTACAGACCTCAAAGAGAAGAAGCATGTCGGTCGATACATGATATATAACAAGACAATTAATCACCAACGAAACCAAATAAACCAACACGAAGACTTTCTACTTCTCAGCATGATAATGATATGATAACATATGATATCTTCAACAACGATCTAGGATGACATTTCTGATGTGTCACATGAACGACTTTAGCTGATTTAATTTAAAAGATTCCATGAAAAATCCATGGAAAAGGTAAAAAATGATTTAAGGGGCATTGTATAACGTATTATGACTTCTTAGGATACGAGGGAAAAAAATCGAGGGTAGATCACAAATAACAGGACTCGGTAACTGACATTCTCGTATAAAATTAAAGTTGAAAATTATACTATAACAAAACATTTAAAAAAGAAATAAAAAAAATATATATCTTAAAAACAATGTATCACACCAAACAATTAAACTTATATGAAATATATTTAGTGAGGAATAGGAAATGAAAAATAGAAAAGACATACTGATGGTGCATGTGTTGCGTAAAAAACATGATTTGTGTTATCATCCTATCACAAGAAAAATAAAAAAGACACGCGTGCTAGGTGCAGCAGGGCGGGGGCTGGCGGTCGACAGAAGAATATTGATACTATACGAAATATTCACAGCAAAAGGATACATCACATATGAAAGATCTGTTTGTTACACAGGAGCGTGTCCGGACCGGGCAGAGGGAAAAATTAATATTTCTTCGACAAGTAAAGAATCATACATTATATTCGTCCAATAGTAATATAATAATCACTATTTAATTTATTTTATACTTATAGAGAAAAATAACTCTAAAGAGTATTCCTATTACAGCTGAACTGTTTGTCACATAATATTTAATATTTATTTTTCTGAACACTTTTCTAATAGTTTGTCTGAACCCTTCTATACAAGTTATTTCTCAGAGGTTTACTCTAACTAATTATTGAACATCTCGTACAATGCTATTCAAATTAATATTATTATTTCTGTTAATAGTATTATTTTATAATTAGTAATTGTGCCTATAGTAGGTATCTCATCACTACGGTCAGAGTGTACAGTTTAGAACTCTGTTTGACACTTAATGGTATATGATTGTATTTTTGCAAATAAACACGAAGCGGCTCCCTCGAAACTATTTCTCTTTATAAAATATAAAACAATCTAAAGTAAGATGGCCTTACTGTGTTCACTGTGTATCTTCCACGATGTCAACTAAACAGAGGATTATATCATAAGAAAAGTAAACAATTTACTTAAGAAGTTATTTTTATAGCAAACTCAATACGACACTTTTTCTCTTTGTTTTAACATAAAAATGTATTTCATAGTTCTTTTACATCTTCGGTTATAGTTTTTGATATTTAAAATATAGACCATTAAGAAAATAATATATTCCTTAGTTATTGGATCGCGTCAACTCAAACCTACACTCCCACCGCTGTAGTATTAGTCTCATTGTTTATGACTACTCACCACATTATTTCCTCATTAGGATATCAGAAAGGGATCTTAAGGAATAAGTTAAAACCGGGGGAGATTTAAATGTTTTTAATAATGATTACATCACAATGAACGTGCGGAATTTAATGTTTTAATACAGATCACTTTTAAATAATGACCATATACATATGTTGATCATGTAGGGAGGCCACGGTCTTAGCTAATTCATCTCTACTGGCAGGTTGTTACCGGAGTGATGTTTTACAATCTCTTGTGTCAATCTGCTCTTCAAAATAGGTATGTCTTGTTTTAGGAATATTAAAATACATTTACATTTATTTCTATATACTATACATAGTTCTGTTTGAGTGCTAGGTCATTCGGCCGGCCATTTCTCCCTTCTGTCCCGTAACCTACATTTCTGTTATTATTATATATTTAGTATGAAAATCCAATACTTTGATATATTTTTCTATATGTTCAGTACAATTTTAACAGACTTATTTCATCAAAAGCATCTCTACGAGAGTCTCAAGATTCACCTCTTACAGCCGTTACGAGTACCTCTCTACAGTTAAAAATTACGTTCGGATACTTGGTTCCCTGGTAATCATTAATAGGACAAACACACGTACATATATATCAATATGCTCACCAACATAGTACGTACTCATATTAATAAATTTAAAATCCTCTATAGATAAATGTAAATATATTTTAATTGATAATAAAGTTTTCTTCCACAAACGTAATATTGTAAAATGAAGGTTTAATAAGACTGTCGCAATAAATATTATCTCATCCCCATACAGAAAGGAATGTGCAAGAAAATTGTGTGCTTTATTACATATATATTAAAAGTCTTTTCAAAATGTAAATAACCTTAGAAGGAGAAGAGTCAACACAGATTTATTATTTTTATTTGATTTTTTTTATCCGTGTTGATATTGTTATGGTTTCCCTTCAGGCTCTTAGTAAAAAAACAATTTCTATTATTTTAACTTTTTCTCGATCTGACTTTAAACAATTAATATTAGTATAAAAAAAATGGTTAATCATTTAAAAGAAATAGTTTTTAAATTGAACATGTCATAGTACCTAGTACCTCACACCCGTGAGGAGAGTGCGGCCGTCGGCCTTCTCACCGGTAGTTAATATCTCGGTATACAAATAACTACAAATATAATCAGGTTGGACGTCATACTCGTATATAAAAACTGTAAGAGAGAGAGTCTCTAGCGGGACTGATCAAGACAAGTTTGGTACACGAACGTATAAAGTCTTCATTGTGTTATTTCTTCGTATTGTATGTAAACCGATCTATTTTCATCAATTTGTAACAAATCAGTATTATGATTTTCCGTCGGATTTCGACATTCACTGCTAAATTAATAAATAGTTTTAACTGTTACTAAATTTGGCTCTAGGTACTAGGCAGCTATTTGTGAGTAATTGAACACGACCGCTATTCGTGATTCAGCTTTGAAAAGGCCGAGGGGTAGTCGGGAGGAGGGAGGGGAAGGAAAGGTGTTTTGAACGTACTGCTGAAACAATATGGCGTCTTATCGAGCACATCGCGTCACGTGTCCACTCCCGCACTCCGCACCCCGCACCCCGCGGCGCCTCTCCCCGACCTGGAGCCGCGGGGGCCGATCCCCTCACACCTCACCTCTCGCGCTTTATTAGCTTTTTACGGAACATATTCGACGAAAAAAACAAGTGATAAGACGATGACGAGGTCGCACGTCGTCCATCAATAATCCGTGGACGTGTCGAAGTTATCAGATCGCAAGGGGATTATGATCGGCGCCGCCTCACTCTAGCACCTACTTATCGGATCACACGCGACCTGCCTGCCTGCCTGCCTACTGCCACTCTCTGACACCACTGACACCACTAATACCACGCACACCACCTACATCACAGACACTGCACGTACACAGGACTCGAAACCCGAGAGAGAGTCTGGTGATGGTCTATCTCCAAGCGGAGTGTCGCTGGTAATGAGTCAATGGCGAAGATACGCACTCTCGTAATCAAATCTGTGGGCCTTCTATCTGATAATTACTCCATATCGGGGATGGTATCGCGATATCTCAGCTACCGTAGATATGGCTAACTAGCTCACCGAGGCTGGGGTGCGACACATCCAGCCGCGCAGGGACGAGGTCGAGGCGGTGGAGGGTGTGGGGGAGGGTGTCTGGTGCACTCGACGCCGATGCCTACAAATATTTGCGTAGAGCCCGTCGGGCCTGTTTGTTTTCCTTATCGCGTCACTCGTAGCACTCCCAGCGATGGGTCCAACACGCCATGTCACACATACACGAACTTGCACCACGTCAACCAGAGTTCGTTCACGAACAGTCACTTACTAAAACATTACTCATACGATTTCGCCTCTCTATATTCGGCATTCCAAGACACCATATACAGTCCAGTGAGTCAGGACGTCGCTATCAGAAATCGGAGAAACTGATGACCGTACAGGTTCATCAGCTGTTCAGTGAGATACTGTATCTGTTATAGTTTGTATGATTATCAAACTCTAAGATAGGCAATCACACATTAACACCTAGTTAAGATAAAACAGATAACGTTTTGCATAACAAAGGAGTGTAACGGACGCCGAGTCCATACGGTGAGGGGAGGTTGCACCCTGAAAACTAATTAGGAGAATTATGATATGAATCTTTCCACTGAATATAAAACAGTTTACAAAAACACTTCAAGACTGTTTTAAATAAGCGTATACCAGAAATCGTGATGCTGTGGTTGCTTGTGTCTGAACACATCTCATTCAATCTGATTTTGATAACAGATTTATTTTAATCAAATTAAAAATTTAATTTTCTCACAACATATA
>JAAAKD020000001.1:86237-111275 GCA_010014825.2 Danaus melanippus
TTAAATAAGCGTATACCAGAAATCGTGATGCTGTGGTTGCTTGTGTCTGAACACATCTCATTCAATCTGATTTTGATAACAGATTTATTTTAATCAAATTAAAAATTTAATTTTCTCACAACATATACCACGAATGTAATTTTCAAGAAGCGTTTCAGAAAAAAACGAACAAAGTTCTTAAAAATAGTTTTTCTTCGTGTAGATCGTCGTTTCATTCAAACTATCCAACGTATAAGTCACTGTTTGTAAGCGCGTTCAAAAACTTTTCCATTACGTATTAGAGTGTTTGACTTGCCTTTGGTCATAATGTGGGTGAGTGAGTGCTTCCTGAATCATTTAGTATGAACAAGTCATTGCTTTTAACCAAACGAATTTCAGCTGGGAGTATTTATGTGTTTAGGGCATTGTTAGCTATCGTCATGATGTTGACGATGTTCTAGAGGTTCTGTCTTATGAACTTGTATTATAAGAATTATTTTTATGAATGTAACATTGTCAAGTAAAGACAACGAATGTACTTGCAAAATAACTCGTTCGTCCGGTTATCACGTCCTATATTGACAAACGTCTAAATGTCAATCATCGCAGGCAGCACACGAAGATAACTCAAGAGCACCTGCTGGCTTCTCACACTCCTTCCAGATGACGTAATAGCCATGTTAATATTATTAAGGCTGACTTTAAACACTGATGTATCTTAGTTAGGAATACTTAGAAGGGATTTGAACACTATCTATTATATATGTGAAGTAACCGAATGTCACTACAATAAAATCCTATGATAAACGTTTAAACTGACAGTTCTGACGACGCCTGTTTTAACACTCACTAGCTCTCCTGTCCCTGTGTTCGAGAGACACTCGACATAACACGTCGACCAATGTCGACTCACTTCAAGTTTAGCGTTATTCATCTTTTAATAGTTTGTTAAAGACGACTATTTCCAATAAACTGTAAAATCGACAAAGACCCGATTGAATGACATTAAGTCGAGGGCTGACATTATTGAAAATAATTTTAGTTATCGGACTCGTGTACGAATAGCTATCTTAATGATAGGCACACAAAAGATACACGTTTAACAGAGAAAACCTTTCCCCAAACCTAGACGATCAGAAGTGTAATGTTTATTATAGAAGTAAATAGTATTAAAGAAAGTCAAGCCTTTACGTTTAAGACTTTGTGAGACACTTTTTTTTTTTACTGGTTATAGTCATAACAGTTCTGAACAAAGTCGCAATTCACTTCGTGAAGAATAGTTTATTAGTTTTTTGAAGGTAAACTATAAATGTAATTATTTGTGATATTTCCGGCTCATCTCAACCCGTAAGGTAATCGATGTGAGTCCTACTGTTTTGTAAACTATCAATATAATTCAGTAATATTATATAGTATTGTATATATTCTAGGGAACATCTACCGCGTTCAGAATATATTTAATCTGTTCGATTGTTACAGAAACTTGAATGGTCTAAGTCTCGGGTCTCAAGGTGCAGGTATCGCCCGCTAGTTCAGCGATCAATTAAAAATTGTAACTTAAACTCTTAGAAGTTTTAAGGATGACTTTGTCTGTGATATAATCTATGTGTATTATGAGAGCATTTTCTTTATTAGCTGGTCGGTGGTCGCTTGTCGCTGGTCGGTGGTCGGTGCGACGCGTCCCTTACCCACATACATTTACTGCCGATACAGTAAATAGGACGATGGTCGATGTCTCAAGTAATCTGTGATAAGATAACCGGACGAACATTACACGACTATCGAACGGTCCCATATCACGTCGTAAAAAATATTGTTTCACCAAATTGAACGATAAATATGTATTGTTACTTGTGTCTTTACAAAATATAATAAAAACAAAACTATTATTGTACCGTGGAATCACTTGATTTGTTTTCAATACCACATCCAACTAGCTAAATAATAATACATATTGAGAGAAGGTTTAAGACGATAAACATGGAGTAAAAAGGTTTTGTTTAGAAAATCTTCTTTGCAATAATCCTATTTATATAATAAATACAATAATTGTGAGCGGGCTTGGATGTTTGGTGATCATTTGATACTGATATACTGTTTTGATAAAATTTGTTCATCACGTACTTCAGATATCAGAATAAAGCAAAGGAGAAAGACAAATATTTATCGTAGATTTTCATTTAGTTCCTTCGGGCTTAGGCGAAAGATCTGTTTTATGAAGGGAATCAGCTATCACGAAGTGCTAGTTGTACACATAAAGTGTTTTATATATAATAACACACTTTATATATTTCAGTCCAAGATAAGTTCCGAAGTCAGAAACGACGAGTTCGCTGGCAAAAAGTAGTCGATAAATGGTAAAGGTTTAAGTATTGATAAAGGTTTATATATATGTACATGTATATATATATATATATATATATATACATATATACATATATATATATATATATATATATGACATCAATATATTTTTATAAGTATATTTCTTATCAATCAAAATATATCCTACTGATAATATCTAGTCATAGGT
This sequence comes from Danaus melanippus, assembly GCA_010014825.2. Taxonomy (NCBI): domain Eukaryota; kingdom Metazoa; phylum Arthropoda; class Insecta; order Lepidoptera; family Nymphalidae; genus Danaus; species Danaus melanippus. Next base: position 88,750 of record JAAAKD020000001.1, read on the forward strand.
AGTGAAGTTTATAGATATGTATGTATGTATATAATATGTGTACGTGTGTGTGTATGTGTGACTACTTTTTATATCTTTAATATTATATATTCTTTATATAAAAACTATAGCAAAAACTTGTATTACAGAAAATAATACACGGATCAAATCTCAAGGAAAAATAAATGTTATTGTTTTTATAGGTACGTGTAGTAGGAGGAAGAGGTTGTGTGGATGAACTCTCGGGAGCTTCTAGCATCTTAACGAGCTTAATATAAATATGTTATAAATACGAGGAAAAATCGATAAAACTAGAAATTTTGATGAACTGTGAACATCGAGTACTTACTGATAAGCTTGTAAAGATCACGTCACGATGCTTGAATAACTCTCAAGCTAACATCACACAGTGATCGGCGGCTGTATAGTTTGTAAAAGCAACACTACATGAACGATGTCCTTCAGACCTCAGAGACCTAAAACCTTAACGATCATTAGAAGTAACTTCCTAAAGATTAGCAAAACACAATTTAGGAATTTAACTTTAGTTGCTACTTCAATATAATCGTACAATAATAAACTCCTAATCTGTGTTTTAAATCACTAAGTAATTATTTAAAATAATATTCAATATTTAATTGATCTTAATCTCACTTTTTAATTCGAATCAATTTCAATATATCGTGTTACATTTGTTTGTGAATAATATGTACGAAGCTGAAGAGGTCTACGTCTATGAAGTGCCTCTACTAGGACGAGGGGTGACCGAGGGTACGAGAAGAGAAGAGTTGAGAAGGAAATAAATCAATATTTTTAATAAAACAACGTTTTCTTACTCTTTACCGGGATTCGAGTTTGAAAAACAAACACTAACAATAACCTTATATTATATATGTATATACATATATGTGTACGTGTGTGTGTGTGTCTTTTTGTGTATGAGTATTTCACACTGATCAATACGATCGACTTGAAAAATGAGAGGGATTTGTGATTTTGGAAAAACACACCAGAGTGAAGTAGATTTGAATGTATTTATTCGTATGGTTCAGTCAACGTCAGAAATATGAACATGGTGATCTACTGTGATAACATAGACGACCACAGAAACCTTTTGATCCCGGGAAATTTGCCTTTGAAATAGAGTAGAGGAACTGGTACCTTCAATTTAATACGTACTTCTGAAAAGAACACGCAGAGAACCAATAAAATTATCAATTTTATACTTGTAAATGAGTTGAGTTCAGCAAACGACTGTATATATTTACATATACAAGATTTTTGTTTCACACAAAATAACAATTTTCTAAGAGTAGTTTCCAGTCTTCAGGACTCCTTGAAATATTGATTATGTTATATAAAGTATAGATTAGAATATAGTTAGGACAGAATATAAGGAACAGTGGATCGGGGACCAACCGACGCTACAATATAACACTACACTAAAGAGTACCTAAACTGACAGAAATCACGATTCAGATAATCGCGGAGACCATGTTGTAAGAAGGTTATTGACGATAATGATGTGTGAATGAAAAGAGAAAAGAAAAATCATAATTGAGAAGCCTCACATCGCAATAACGAAAATGACCATCAAGAGACAGAAGAGAGAGAAGAGAGAGAAAGAAGACTACCGTAGAGATGAGTGATGAAGATACCTCGTATATAATATAAATGTTTCCCTACATAACTATTCATAAATACTTATAACGAGATCATAATGACTACACTCTTATGTTTAATATGGTTATACTCTTCGGACTAGTTCGTTTCTCCAGTCTCGTCTTAAATCTCGATAAGGTTATGTTATTCAACGTTGTTTCAGTAGGTAGTGTTACAGAGAGTCGGCGGACCGCGAGTGCTGGAGTTATCACACACAAATATTGTAGAATATTGTGGATCATGTAACAGGGTTAGCGAGTGCGGGAGACGCGACACGTTACTGTGTTACAAACCGAGAAGACGTTACAGATGTTTACAGTTCATAAGCAAATATAAAAAGAGATAACCTGAAGCACGGACTCTGGTACTGTTTGTACTGAATTATAACGTTTTGCATGTTTTAAATATTAAACAAATACTTAGGTATGAGATCCCATCTGACATATTGTTAAGTGAAGTGAGAACGGTAAGAACGGCCATTGAACATGTTGAGCCGTCATCATCACTAGAGGTTCTGATACCTCGTTACCATACTAGCCGATGCCTGAAAGAATAATTGACTGTGTAGCTAAGGCATTGCGAGGGCAGCAAACCATAACTCTTTCGACCAATGGGCCGGCGGCACGGTTACGCACACACGCTCACCCCGGCGGGCCCTCCTCACTACCCCCCGGCGCCCGGCCCCAGGTCCCCCGGTCCCCCCCGGGCCCCGTCCCCTCCCTCTCTCCTCCGCACTAGATAACACTCGATGTGAAGATACCGCGAGTGATAGTGACGGTGTGGCGACGAGGCGATGTTCAGCGGCGAACCTCCGGCCAACCTTTTATTATTATTATTATTATTAGTAAAGTAATCAGAACGATCAGAACCAGCTGTAAGTTAATATCAAGTTTATGTTACCTATATTTATATTATTACATATTAAGTATTTGACTTCACCGTCATGTTTGTGAACAGTCGACAAACGCTTCCTTCTGTATTAAGTGGTGCGTCGGTGTGATTCATTTGTTAATTTCATTAAAACCAACAATCATATAGTGCCAACGTCCCTGTCACAATACGTGTAACTTCTCCTGTCTCCTGAAGCTCGTGATGGTCTCCGTCATCATTTTCGTTTCTGGTCGTTTCCCCGTTTCTTTCTTTATATCGATCGCTCGCCTTTCAGATTCGGTGTGAGAACTCCATTTTTTCTTTAGGTATATTAAGAATCCATTTGTGTCAATAAGGTATTCTTTTTTACTATAATTCCCAATACGTTACTTATTTTATATTTTTCTTTTTTTATGAGGATTTAGCTTAAATTAAATAGTGGCCGAAAGTAAAGCAGTCGTAGTGATTTAACTAATGGGATGTCACAGTGGAAAACTGTTAGTTACATCGAAAATAATGTTATTTTTAACCCTCGTCAGGGTTAAAAGGAGATTGAAACTTTGATCGACACGTAAAATTTAAATTCAAAGTTATATTTTTTTGCAATGATTTTTAAATTTCCAAATTTATGAGTGTGTGAGCTTTTATTAAAAGAATTCCCTTCTTATTACTTCAATTTGATTAAGCAACGTCATATCCTCTGGGTTCAATGACTGTGCGACCATATAGCAGACGAGCTATGAGCTACAATAAATATTTTATTAATACGAACGTTATCAATGATGTAGGGCCCGGTGTGGTTATCAGAGCCTCAGTGTGTCGAGTAAACAAGCTCGCCATAAAGTACCTCGAGCTCCGCCAGCCTAGCGCCGGTTTCCTCGGCTTCATCCTCACTTTGTGTACTCTAGTCCTATACGAATTAGATAAAATTTCTTAGTTCCACATTTTCTATTAATGAGACAATAGTGCCAGTATACGAGTGAGGATACAAATTTCTGTGGATGTTTGATTATGATGTGCTCATAGAAGACGTCGGTGTGTGTGCGGTTAGGTACTTCGTTCGGATCAATAGCAAACACACGAGCGCACACCCTGCAGCCTGCTGTCTGATGTGCTATATTTGTTGATTTTAATATTTAGACAATTCGACTTCACCGAGAAAATCCGTGTATGCTAGGAAACGGTCGCGCCGGCGCTGCGTTACCTCGTTCCCTATTTGTATTTCCGAAACGAGGCTTCCGGTTCAAAGCCTTTTGTTTTATTTACTCTTTGTCTGGTTAAGGCAATTGACACTTATTGATTTTAACCGACAAATCCGAAACCAAACAGGGTATGTTAGAGCTCTAATTGTAGAATTATTTGAGTTTTGAGTTATATAAGCGAGGTTGAATATATGTATATATCGTTTCAACCGACACTTTGTTCTAGAATTAAAATGGAAAATGTATCTTCAATGATTCAAAGAAACAAAGAACAAAGAGAAGAAAACGCGGAGGCCCTACAACTTGTTAAAAATGAGGAACGTTCGGAGATGAGCGTTAATGACACAAATAGAAATGGTGAAGGAGTGTCAACAGTCGTATCAGCTTCAGGAGCGGAGACGGGTGCCGAGCCTCACTCAGTGATCACATCAAGGCGCGCCCAAAGAACGATAACTACTGCGGGCCATATAACGGATTCAACGGATATTAGCGACGACGGAGTCAAAGACGAACCTCCAGAACAACCACCGCTGGATCATGAACAGATACAGTACCCATCCAAGATGGAGGAAGTCGATCAGCGCTCGAGCGCCACACATTACGACGAAGAAAGGTTTAGACTAGCCGAGGCAGAAACGGCGCGGTATCTCGCTTTCAAGCAGGAGCCCTACAGGGGCTTACAGTCTCCTTCTCCCGCCCCACAAGATAAGCGACCCCCACAATACGCAAGACTACCTCCTCCGCGGCCTGCGTACGGCCGTGGGCTGTCCCTGCGGTATGGACCTCCTCACCATGTTATAGTATCACAAGACGGTGAGCCCGAGGAACATCCGCATGAAGTTTATCTACAAAAAGAAAAAGAACAATTACAGCAAGCATACGTATCAAACGAAGCGAATGCGCAGGAGAACAGACAATATGCCGCCGTGCTCGGGGATCAGGTCGCTGTCTCATCAGCGCTGGAAATGATTCAAACGACATCTTTGAGTAATCAACAGTCGATCGGAGTCGCATATCAACAGGTTCGACATTCTAATTACGATTTTACCCTCTATCTTTGATCACTTAATCGAATCAAACTAACAAAACGTTATCAACGATCAGGTGAAATACGAATCGAGAGGTGAAACCGAGCCTCGGCCGACGACGTACGCCAGCCTACAACCGGTGACGTCGGTACATAGCTCGAGCGGGTACACATACGCGGGACAAAGCCCTCAGTATGCGGCAGCGGGGTATGGTGCTTATGGTGGCAGTAAGGAGCTGCTGACCCTCTACGGCGCGGGTGCTGCTGGCGGCGGGGCGCCGCGAGGGGACGACTCGCCCCCTGGACAGCTGCTGTACCGCAGCGACCCCACGCTCTCCTCGTCGTCTCTGAACACGAGGGCGCACGTCGTCTACGGGTCCGTGGTTCCTCAGTCACAGACAGTCTATGAAACACCGCCCAGTCCGAACTCACAGCAGGTAACGCTACTTGTATTTAAATATTTTTACACTTTTGATAGTAGTCGTATTCCAGTAATAGACTCATGACCGAAAATAGCACCGACTGCTAATTATATCTCATGGAGGATATGAAATCGATTCTTTATGATCCCAGGTGACATTATACACTCACGGGAATACCGTCCAGTATAAAGTGGGCGGCGAGCACTACCTGGGACAGGGAAGCGGAGTGGAATACGTCCCGGTGTCGGGTTATGAGGGAGGTTTGCTGGTGGAGAGTTACCCTGCCGCGCCTCAACCCTGGCCAGCACACAATATACTTAATATAGATGATGGATTCGATCCCAGTCAGTAACCGTTTCAAATATAAATGATTAATTTTAACGACAGAATTAATAATTAAAATGTACCTTCTTTCATAAGGCATGGCTGGTATGGGGGAGGTGAAGGAGTGCGTGAACTGTGCCGCGGCCACGACTCCACTCTGGAGGAGAGACGGCACCGGCCATTACTTGTGCAACGCCTGCGGCCTCTACACCAGGATCAATGGCGTCAACCGACCACCGCTGAAAGGACAGAAGTCGAAGCCTCAACAGGCTCTCGTAAGACTATTACGTTTTTGGCTTAATTTTTGTATGATTGTAATATGTTAAAATCAATTATGACATTTCCGTAAAGCCTACTAACGGTAACCGTCGTGTCGGAGTAACCTGCGCCAACTGCCGTACCTCCAACACGACTCTCTGGAGGAGAAACAACAACGGGGAGCCCGTCTGCAACGCCTGTGGCCTGTACTATAAGCTGCATAATGTAAGCCTCCTCAAGTACATATATTAAAGCACCATTCATTAGTCATAACGATAATTTTGTATTCAACAATTATTAATGTCAGAACATCTCTTGTCATTCAGGAACTCTCTCATAAGTTAATGAATGAAATGATATGGAACACACTATTTACAACTGTGTACATATTACAATAGATAGTTGATATCAATACAACACATCGTGCATCGATTACAGTAGTAGTGGTGGAATCATTAGTAGACGAAGCGGAGGAAGCCAGGTATCTAATCGGAGCCGTGCAGCAGTTATCAGGGGACTCCTCGGCAAATATTGAGCCTGTATAAAAAATCAAAACACAGGGTCTCATCTAATCTCTCGAGATAAAACGCTCGGGGCTACCGACTGATAGAGAATTATCAGCGCGACCACGCATATTCATAATGAGATAAATAATCTTTTATCAATTATCTCCTCGCGTGTAGATACGCTTGTTTAAAGGATGATAGGACTGTGTGACGTTCGATTAGGAGGACTTCCCCGTCCATTAGTAGCGACTGTTACTTAAAGGTGTACGGTCTCGCAGGTCAACCGTCCGCTGAGCATGAAGAAGGACGGCATCCAGACGAGGAAGCGCAAGCCGAAGAGCATGGGCGGCGGCGGGGCCTCGGGTGTAGCGCGCGGTGCTCTGACCGGTACGTTGACTTCTCTAGCCAGCGAGTGGGCCGCCTGCGCCTGGGCTGGCGAATGATAACGTATGTGCTTGTGCGCAGTGGAGGCACACTCGCACAAGGTGCTGCCTCCTCTGTTCGCGGCGGTGGAGGGCGCGGCGCCTCTGCTGCTGTTGCCCGCGCCCCCCGCAACTCCCGCAACCCCCGCGGGCCCTCGGCGGGACCTCCCGTGAGTACTCCTCACACGCACTCGCCGCATGCCCTCTCGCACGACCGCTTCAACCTCTCACCTATCGCTTCTCTGTTACTGTTAATGATTAAATGTCTGTCTTCATGGGCTCCACTTCAACCCTCCAGTCGCCAGCACTATTCCTTGGTATTCCTCTAAGTGCGACGAGTATATGAAAGGACTCAGCCGTCAGCTTCATTTAAACTAACGACAGCTCCAACTCCCGCGGCCTCGTATTCACTTGGTACGAGGTCGCCACTCTCAATATTACTTTCCTGATAAGTCTTTTAGTATATCTTATTGTTTAACGATCCTTTTCTTCGTTCGCTAGTTATGTGTCTAATAATCGCACGGAGTATATTTGCACACCACTTTCGTTATCTGCGTTTGCTCTGGGCTCGAGACGGTGTTTAGTGTGAGTGCTTAACAACTGCGTTCTTAGAGTATACTCTGTTTCAGGCTACCAACGCTAGATCGCGCCACAGGGTCTGGTCTCTACTCGAGCTCGGTTCTCGGTCGCCCTCCATAGTGGCTGTCCATCATGGTCGGTGACGGGTCGCCGTGGTGCCTCGGCCGTCGCAAGGCTCGCTGATCTAGGTCACTCTATTGTTAGCTAAACCAAATACCACAATAATATTTATAGTTAAGGACTTGAATACATCCCGATGTATTAGGTTGAATGAAAATATATTATGTGTTCTTCATATTTGAAGCGTGTCACACACTTAGCTATAGTATAGAGCCAAAGATAATATGTATGACGATATGTTTGCTACTTATGTATAGAAAAAAGTTTGTAAGACAATCAATGTCACTCTAGTAATGATTCAACTAACCTGTGGGATTGTTATATACTGCTGATTGGGTGATGGGATATGATATAAGATAACGCTCCGTGGTGTGCTCAACAAGCTCTTCCCAGCGCATCCCAGCTCATCCTAGCTCATCGTCGTCCTCAGATGTAAAACAATGTAAATATGTGATGCAGTGACGACACAAAGTAAACAATTTTTTAGAAAATAGGTAAATACTTTATTACGAATTTATTAATATATTTATACTAAGTTATAGACAACTTTTTGTTGTATCTGTGTCTGTGTTTGTAAGCGTGGTGCGTGCCTGTGTGTGTGTGTGTGTGTGCGTGTGTGTGCGTGTGTGTGCGTGTGTGTGCGTGTGTGTGTCTCTGTCAACACTTTAATTTATCCAATATAATGTGCACAAACAAAGTCTTTTCATAACAGTCTAAAGTGTATTTTGTATTTTTCTTTTTACTTATAATAAACATCTTGCCAAGGGGTTTGGTTTTTCTTTAACCCCCCCCCCTCCCTCTTCCTCTCCCTCTCCTTGGTAAATAACTTTGTCACTAAACTGATATAAAAATGTTCATAGCTATTGGTATATTTGAGTTTTTTAACGAATTCATATATTAATATCACAAGTACACCGCACACCTTCAACAACAGCTTCTGCCTCAGTAACAGGGTAGCGGGGAACACTTCACTAAACTACATAAAATGGATTTTATCTGTAAATTAATAGGAAACATATATGTCACAGGGTCTTATGACATTTATTATATTTCTAATGGAATAAAATTACCTACGGCTTGTACTCACATACTTTTGGACTTAAAATAAAAAATATAGTGCCATCTACAGAAGTTGAGGAAACTACAATACTCTTACAGATACACAAGAGATGGCAGCACCATTGATAGAAAAAGTGTCAAAACTATAGTTTCACAATGATTTGTATTTGATGAACATATTTAGACAAACTGATTTATAGTCAATTAATTTATTGACAAACGTCTTTTTAATTTTTGTCTGGTTGTCAACAAAGCACCAAGACAGCATATTATTCGATTCCTTTGTACTTAGTCCTTACTAGTTAAAGTGGCCGTCCACAGATGTCGCTTTTCTTAAAGGATTCTAACATTACTTCATGTATAATTTCTATTATGTTGTGAATTCTCTCGAGAGCTGGAACCCGAAGCATTTCATTATTAAATTTCCACATGTGCTAACGATTTTACAAAACCAATTTTTTGAAGACCCTAAATTACGAAGTTCAAAGGATTTTTTTAATTAACTAGATTAATTATTTTGGGTTTCAGCATATTTTTAAATTATGTGAATTATTTAAACTGAAGAAATTTAAAGTTTTATTTATCAAACCCTAAATAGCTTTACATACTTTGATTGTAAAATCTTTTGTGTTGTTTGAAAAAAACCTGTTCCTATCATTGAATGACGATTCTAGGTATTAAATCTGTTCAAAACTGGAAGAAAAATATATAAAAAATATGCCTACTTTCCAACTAATTGGTTACATTGATTACATTACTGTAATATAATGATTGTCGCAGAGACTACAAACCTAAGTGGCATTTTTAGCCTGTTTTTGTTTTATTTGAGATATGTTGGTATTGACTAAATTACGGAATAATATTTTATAAGTAATATGCAAGTACATGTAGCTGTCACCAATGTTTACTTTAAAGTGTACACGAACTTACAACTGTATAATTCATTTAATTATATGATGGGGTCAGTAAGTTTCATTCTTCAATAAAAACCTAATCCTTATAATTAAAACAGATCTTTCATTCATATTAAGCGAGAAGTTTATTATGTTAACGTAAGAATATGAAACGAATGAGTCCGTGCGACGTTGAGAGCGACTCGCCGTCGGAGTTGACAATGGTGGAAGAATAAAAGTAAGACAAAGAGAGATTTGATGTGATCTCAGAGGAGGTGAGCCTATCACGGACATTTAAAAGAAGATGTACACATGTGTTTTCATTACAATATAAGGAAGCAGCTATTATAAATTGCGATCTGATTTAATCTTCATGGATCACCTTCTGGTGCTCGTCTCTGAGACATTTGTTATCAACGATGGAGTTGGTCGTTGCGGGTTGCGGTCACCTGCAGGTTCATACATCAGGATTATATAAATAACAATTTAAACCTTCTAAGGACCGCAAGAACTTCAAATCCAACTTTGATGTTCATATTTTTATTATATTAGTATATATTTTAATACTGTTTGTAAAACCAATGAAAATGATGTTATTTTGTTCAATGATCCGGTCACCTCGATCATCTCCCGTTAATTATTTTCACCTCATCATATATTTAGGTTAAAAGTCTACTAAGAAGGATCGTCAGGACTCTACTGATAATATAAATACTTATATTTGTAACAGGTTTTATTTACGAGTCATCTATAATAATATACTTTTAAACTTAATCAATATATATTTATGAATAAAAAACATTCCGGAACTTTGTAACTGTGCTGAGATATTTATTACAATCGGAGGTTTTCGATCATCTCATATAAAAACTTCAAACTACTGTTTCATTCAAATAATATTATTATATGTTTTCCACGTGTTATATTCTGTCTATTTATTGTTTCTTTCAAACGTGATTCGTCGATATTTTCCTTTTTCTTCTCAGTCTCACATAAACTAAATAACATTGTATAATATCGCCTCGGTCTTATATTAATGTAAATTATTTTTTATTAATACAATATTATTAACATACACATGTCCCTGACGTTGATCATTTAATATTATTATAAGCGAATGTTAATTCAGAAGACGATGGAGCCACGGTCCGTGAGACAGCAGTGATATGTTTTACAAACGGCGAGTTAACTCATATACATACCAACATATGTATTGTATAAGCCAATAGAAGAGATGAAATAAAAGTTCCTCGAGTAATGATTTTATAAATAGCAAACGATTTTATTTTAAAATCTATTTAGGTTGCCTCCTGGCTTCACTCGCGATTTTGTTTCTTTTGAAACCTATTTGAAGAACATCAAGTTATTATTATTGTTAATTATCTTCATGCAAATGAAAAATCTTTGATTATTTTTTGGCGGTGAGTATTGTCATTGTAGTGGTCAGTGTATGAGAATTCAGTTAGTACCCTACTCTCCGCGGTCTGTATTCTCCATCAAGACCCGTGTCACGTGTGTTATCTCGTGAAAGCTCGACGTTCACTCGCCTCATCTCGTCTCCTCTCCTCGATTGATAACAGACTTTAGGATTATCGATAACACATCGAAACCGTCTCGGACGAGAGACAGTTGGAGACGGGCAGATGTCGAGGACTAACGGCGTTGCGGCCCCTGGACCCGCGGACCAGCGGACCGAGGGACCCGGGTGAGACGAACGGTCGGAGGGAACGAACGTTGTTTCATTAGACCAGACGGTTGATATATTATAAGTAAGAACGTATCGACGAAATTGTCTCCTCGATAAGTGGGCGTGCGGATGACAGAGACGTAGCTGATACCTTACACACACGGACATCCGATGGAAAAGGAACTCTATTATAATCGACTTCGGTCCACAATACGAGGACGGTCGGAAGGAGTTGGGTCACTTGGTACCGCGATCGTCGATCCGCTGCTATAGTTGGGATGTTGTAAAATGTTCATCTCGTCCATTAAAGTTTGGACCTTAACCTGTCTGTTTAGAGGGTGTAGTTGGAGTCTCCCCGCGGATGTCGCATGTGTCGGAGCGTCCTCGGCAGTCGGTGGCGAAGGGCTAATGTGTATCCGATGTCAGCGAGCGCCACTAATGCGGCCGGCGCCGGCGCCCGCCTCAAACAAAAATCTACAACATTCCTGCGTTTAGGACGTGAGTCTTTATTCCTTTTTTATCGGCTCATGAAATAATAGAATAAGTACAAAGCGGCCGCTGGACCCCGGCGACCGGCGACTGACCCTTATCGAAATATACAATTTATTAAAGGGATCTATTACAGTCGACTCACATCGATATGACGCCCGAGCGATCGACTGGCTAGAGAACGAGAGGCGCCCCATTAATGTGGCGTGAGTACGATTGTTGGTAATTTAATAATATTCAGATTGTTGGAACAAACCTTAATATATTAACTATTTTTATTCGTTTTTAATTATAATATTATGTCGGATAATTATATCGTTAACGAAACAAAATTCCAAGTTCTGTGAACACTACGCCCGCGCCAGCCGGGATCGTCAGCGAGGAATACTTCAAGGATGCTTGTAATACTTCATAATGTAATATTTCTTATTTTCTCTGTCCACAAACATATACATTAAATGAAATTAGAAATTAGTTTTGTTTAAAAAAGTGAAATTTTCCAAATGAAACCCAGCAGACAAGTCCACACAACGCAAATCTTCATTGATTCAGGAAAATGTCTTTGTCTGTCGGCCGGTAGTATGGTCAAACGTTAAGAAATAGATTTATTAAATTAAAGAACTATGGATATATATAATATTAACAAGAAATGAAACAATACTACTTTTACATAAGAATGTATCTGTAATCAACAACGACACCAATAACCCGAACTCATCTTAAGATGATGCAGATCAATGAAATGATTTGTCAGTATTATATTCGCAATGACTGAGAACAGTTAATGCACTCATCTGATTACGATAAATATTAAAATAAAACAACAGAAATAAATTAATATTCTTTAAAGATGAATGATCTTTGACATCGCACTTTAACATGGATACTGAATCACAGATTTGTTTCATTTTAAAACTTGTCATAGTTTATAATATATACTGTTGTTGACGTCACGAAAAGCCTCTCGACTTCCATCAAGAACAGTAACAGTAGCTCGTTCGCTGTGTGGAGAATTTACTCATAATATACAAAGATATTGTCATCGGCTCACCTACAGAAACACACACACACACACACACACTCACACACACACACACACGAACCTACAGAAGCATACATACATTAATTATAACTTAGTAAAACTCAGACTATTATATGACCAGGCCTCAGTACCTCCGCTCTGACGAGAGAACAACCTGAGATGCCATTTATAAAAGAGAGACGACTAACAGAGAATCCAAATGTGAGATTTGAAAAACCATACAAGTGTTAAAGGATAGTGCTTACTAGTACTGTTGATGTAAGAAAGTTGTAAAACAATTTCATCTACATGAGTTGAGTACATTGAGTAAATGAGTTGGTGTCGTGCTAGTGAGTGAGTGAATGAGTGAGAGTCGTGTCAATGAATGTTTATCTACATGTCACGACATCACGGCCGTCTCGTCCGTCTAGAGTAGAAAATGTATTATAATGAATTCATCCAATTCAAGATACTCGTATATACAATCTCCATTGACCAACTTCAAACAAACTGTTAAATAGTTTTCACCGTCCGTGTGTCTTCCCTCGGTCCCTCTCGAGCCATCATAACACGATCAGAACACAACACTGTCACTTCATCGTATTGTAGTACAGACATACATACAGAGACCATAAAGAGGGAAGTTCAATTTTTATAGGACATTCTGAAAATCTTTCGACTTTCTTCAAGTGATTCGTCTCATCGACTCTCATCGACTCTCATCTCGTGTACTAATCTAAGTGATAACTAGGAACTGAATCTTTCAACCTCTTCGTATACACTTCACTCTACTGTGTGCTGCACGATAACAAGTAGGAATTGGTTTGGCTACAATTCAACAACCAAGCATGGAACTCGATTATTATTTAATGTTTCATTTGCGAGTCCTTGAAGAAAACATCAAATACTATCTGCAGTTGTTCCTCGTCACTGCCCTCGGCCGATAACAGAAGAGAGAACAAAGAAAAAAGAAAGCAATCACATTAAAAATAAACTAAACCAAACGCAATGTTCCACACACCGCAGACGTCTAATTGGAACCCCGAGCTGAGCTTCGTCCCTCTGTCACTTGTATGTATGTACGTCTCGTCCGACATTAGCTCCCAAAGTCGATTACCTGTAGTTTTATTTTATTTATTGGTGTAGAGTCCGCGAGCCTCGGGTCAGCGTCATAACATCAATAAAGGGACGCACAGTCCGCAGATTTTATTGCCGTCCTTATATTATTATATTATAAATAAAACATTTAGTAACATTCATTTGTTGAACATTCATATTAAAGGTATTGTTAATTGATCGCGACGAGACATTATTTTATCATAAATAAATTGTATTTTTAAAACTTTTGTTTTTTGTTCTCACCTGTACATTATAATGTGTTGTCTATATATGTATATATATATATATATATCTTCCTTCCAGTTTTTTGCTCTTTATTCAATTTTTTATAAAAAGTGTTACAATGATCGGTTTTAGTTCAAATAATCACCGTTTTCTTCTATAATCTTTTTCCATTTAGATGGGAACTTCATAAAATACCTCTTGGAAAAGACCCCCTCCTTATTTGCGAAGAACTCGGACAGCAACTTTTCACAAGGCTCTTTTGAGGTCACCATTACACCACCAAGGGCGTTCGCCGTGGACAGGAACAGGTGATCCGGGCTATACAGTGGATGCACTAAAACCTCCCATCGGAGCTCAAGTAGCTTCTGACGAGTCATCAACAAAGCTGTCTGCTGTCTGGCGTTCTCCTGGTGGAACACTATACCCTTTTTCTTGGCCAATTCTGAGCTATTCTATTCGATCCCCATCCTTGAAACGGTCCAGTTACTCGCAGTAGATGGTAGAATTAAGCATCTGACCACATGGGAGCAGCTCATAGTGGATGATTCCCTTCCAATCCCTAAAACACACAAAAAAGTTTCCTGGCTGTCAATCCCGCTTTGGTCACTGTTTGGGAGGATTCGCCGCCCTTCGACCACGACAGTTTTTGCTTGATATTGTCGTATGTGATTCGTTTTTTGTCACCAGTCACCATCCGCTTCAAAAATAGTAGATATTTGTTCCATTTCAGAAGCATATTGCAGGCGTTGAATCGAACCAGAAGGTTTTTTTGCAACAAATCACGCAGCACCCAAACATCAAGGTTTTTTATATCCAGCCTTCTGCAGATGATTTAAAATTTTTTGGTGACTAGCTTCCTTCTCCTGGGCGATATCACGAGATACCACATGCCGGTGTAACTCGATGCTTTCCATGATTTAACTGGTCTTCATTGTCACTTGTCTTCCGCCGGCTGGCTTATCCATGGTGTCGTTTTTACCAGCTCTGAAACGTCGAAACCATTCCTCCGTGGTTCGAAGTGATAGAGTGCCATCCCCCAAAACACTATTGATCTCACGGAACGTTTCTCTAGCGGATTTGCCTTAAACGAAAGAAAACATTAAAATAGTACGAATTTCGACTTTAGTGAATTTATTATAAATTTATATAAATATTCACGACTTCCGGTAGGTTTAGGAAAAGTGAACAAGCGCTAATGAACCGTCCGAATTAAAAAAAAATCAACAATAATACAGAAATAAAAGTAATGAGTGGAGCGGAGGTAGTTTAATAGATTTCATTACTGATTACATCACACGAACTCTTTTGTACAGGAATTCTATTGTTCTACTTATTGTTGTAAATATTTATTGCTTAAAAAATTTCATCTCTAATGTACGTATATTTCCAAACTATGTGAGGTGTAAACACCAAACAAACTTGACTTCACGAATAGAGATTTATGTTAATAACAAAAATTTAAAATATAATGTAAACATCGCTTCGAGAGTTGTAAGACTGTTATGTTAAGGTAAATATACATAGTATACAGACAACATTATAATGATTTTGGGTAATTCAAATAAATGAAATAATACAACCTCGACTCTTGATGTGCATCGATCAGGTCTACAGTCACGGACAGCTTGTGTATATTTAAGGTGACCGTGTTCTTACGTGTATAGAATGTATCAGGATAACTCTATGCCTGTATACTTAGTCTGAGTTTCAACAGTTATCCATCTTTCAACCTGTCGCATTGCAGTTTTAACCGTTATTATGCATTTTGTTAGACTTGGAATGAAAACAGAAAATTGATCGTATATAGTTTGTGAACTTGGTCCCCCACACTGTTCATTAACGTAGTCATATAATTATATTTTTTAAAAGACGAAGACTGCCTTTAGTAATAAGGATTTGATTACCAGTTACCTTTCACACAAATTATACTATCTAGAGACTCTTTCAACTCACCAACTACCTCTTTAATCTATTCTAACAATCTTGAGTCTGTAAAAATTATGTAATTTAACTTTTTTAAACGAATTACGAGTAAATACAAATAAAAAATATAAAGTTATATAAATGACGGACGGTTTATAATAATATATATATATATAGATATAGATATATATATATATAATACATTTCATCATTTTTGAATATTAAACGTCCAATAACTATGCCTCTGCTGTCTGTGTGATCTGGCTATGTAACTATAGTTAATTCTCTCGGAAAATGGAAAAAATCGAACATACCAAAGTCAATATAATGATGAGACTGCTATAACTCCATTTTATAGTTCAAGACAAAAAAAAGCAAAGGAAAGAAAAAAAGTAATTAAAAATGCTCTTAGATTTACTTTAGAATTGGTGGATGTTTCGGTAATAATACAAAAGAAAAATCTGTTCAAAGCAAAGACACAAGAAATAATATATAACAGTGTGTTCAAAAACAAAACACATTAATTTCGTTAAAAAAAATCAGCTCGTTTGAAAAATGTTCTTGATTTAGTCGCAGTAATAGCTCCTAGTAGTCTCCTAGTCGATAATTTTTATAACAAAATAGCTGAAAGAAAAACGCATCGCTCAGCGTGTGAAACCATTAAGAATTTTATTAATTATATCGTTGACAACGAAACAGAATGTCAATTTTCTGTAAAGATTGATTTTCAGTATGTCTCCCAGACGACACAACTATTAAAAATAAATTGAAATTGCATTTTCAAACGATATCGAGTGTTACTTAATTAAAAGAGACATGATTATTTTATACCAAAATGGTACCGCAAGCAAGAAACTTATATATATTTCTGTCGCCATTGGAAAGTAGACATTGCAACTAAAGAAACAGCACCGCCTTTTTGAAAAAACTGATATTTTGAAGGGAGAATTTTCGATTGAAAATTAGGCTGCTTTTTCGATATTAATTCAAAATAAATATTTGTTATCCAATATGTGACAGCGTATTTGGGAGACAAAAATAAGTTTTCAGGAAATTTTATGAAAAAAAAATTCATAAAAGATAAAAATAAAAAACCAAAAACTTGGTTTTTTGAATTTTTCACATAACTTTTGAGGTTATGTGAAAAAAATGTAAACACATAATAAAGAATTTTATTTTTTTTCTATCTACAACTTTGTCATATGACTTCTTTCCATAAGACATTTATGTAGTTTTCCCGGAAATCGAGAAAAACCGTTTTTTCCCCTTAAATACCCACCCTCATACCCTTTCCAACCTCAGATCGCCCATAAATTATTTTTATAATAATCCTTTTGTAATAGGTTTCACAGTACTCTATTTTTTTTTGGTTTTAAATATTATCGACACTGATCTAATATTACTTTGACTGTATGTTGTAGCTTACGGTGGAACCAACAATCTTTACTATCAGGATAAATACAACGATGTCTTTATAAAACATTCCACAAAAACCTGAGACACTCGATGAACCGCTGGCCACTAGACTATTTATAATTTTTATAAGTAAGAAACATAAACGGATACAATTTATATAAGCGAGTCAGAACACATCAGGTGACATCCTCCGAGTGGTTCTGTTTTAATACGTGTCCCTGAATGTCAACATTCCGTGGAGTGTAAAAAATAAACAACAGTCCTCAGACGATCACAACTGCTCAAGAACATTATAAAACGTAAGTTATTTTATATTTGTACTAACAGAAACAACTTTATAGAAACGTTAGCATTTTAGAGGAATATATTAAAGGCTATATAAGGTACATATGAGTCGTCATATACACAACACTGGAAGAGTCGACCGTACAATATGTACATGTCTCAAACGATGTCCTCACAGCCTTACTCACATTAAACTTTAAACCAAGCTCGAGACAAAGAACACGCGGTCGAGACAAGAAAAAATACATTAGCAAGTTTAAAAGAAGTTGTCTTTGGAAATGTTAGTTTGTAAAAAGTTCACTTCACCCTTCGCGTGGAATTGAGTTTGTGATATAAAACACTTTCACGAGCAGAAATATAATAACAGCTCCTTTCTTATGACTTTAAAATATTAATATGTTTTCACCTTATGCTGACAATGACATAGGCTATTATGGTTTTTATTGTATTTGTATTTTGCGGATTCGTATTTCGATGTGTGGAGTACATTTGAAGTAGTGTTGACGACAAAGTTTTAAATATTAACTAAAGATTGAAGTTATAAATAATAATTTAATGTTTAAGTTGCTACACTATATAGAATATATGTTAAAGGACATTGTAAAAAACTAAGTGGTCTCGACGCAGTTTACGAGACAAAAAGAAATTGAAAAATAAATAAAACTCAAGGATTCCTTAATAAATTAAGAAGATGTATCGGCTTCGTATAGAATCACTTAGAATGAATCATCCGCGGGATGGAGCTCGTACAGGGGAACGAAGGTGTGTTAAAAACTTAATTTGTGAAATAATATATACATTTAACATGGAGACAATTGTTAGGACACGTATTACTGAATGAGATTTCAATTCGCTCGATTAAACAGCTTAAAATATGTTATTTTATATTAAATTATTAATTTTCACTTATTTATAGTTGAAAGCATCTTTTAAACAATCAAAGATCGTTTCAAACATCCGTCATTATTTTATTTCCTATAAAATGAAACTGATTGAGTAACGTAAAGTAAACTGTTAAAGTGTGAATACTAGATAATGAGAATCGTCAGAATATTAAGTTGTATCGAAGCAGTAATTAACATCAGTTATTGTTGTATGTTTTAGTTAAAGGTACAGTGAGCGAGGCTGTAAGACGGTCGGACGAGCGTTCTTACAACGAGCGACAACAGGGAGATAAGATGGTCACTGATAGCGCGCCTGCTTACATCTCATAAACTACTTAACGTGGCGCTTAGAGGTCTTTGTAATACGACGAAGATGAGCTTCTTGATAAATTCTTTTGAATAATGTTTACAAATGTTCTTATTGCTTTGTGGAATTAAAACCAAACTTTATCAAGAAACTAGGGACCAGGGGAGAGATTACAAAGAGAGTAGATGTGGGAGGTTTAAAGGTTTGCAAATGTACTCAATGCAAATGGTTAAAAAAAATTAAGTTAAAGTTAATAAGATCTAAGACTTTCGCGACTATTTATTTAAATTAAACTTAACTGACTCAATTTATGCAAATAATTACGGTCACATAAATTTCCTGAATTACTCATTGATTAGAATAATAAAATCGTGAGACGATCGAAAACGAACACTTTTATAGATTTTTTATTTGGGTGATGTGTCTATCAGTAAATTTGACCAAGAAAAAAAACAAACGGAGTAAGATAAAGAAAACCATTTAAAAGTACACGAAACTTTTATTAAAAATATACTCTATTAATATAAAGGAACATAAGAATGATGTAGGTCACACATTTGCGAGCTTCGAGTAAAACAATAAACATGTTTAGACTTAAAAGCCACTCAAACATAAAAATTCCCTTAAGGACCAGACCCGCTTCGTAAAAAGGAACGTTTCAAATATTAAATTACAAACTTCAAACAAACATTGATCTTCTTAAAACATAATCACTACATTATGTAACGAGATGCAAACTTGAACCATCCTTAACATCACAGAACGGGTTTATAACAAAAAGAACTTCAGCTAGACGCAGGTCGAGGAAGGCTCTCGATTACTGATATATATACCTTTATACATATACATTTGTATAGGAAATTTTACCATTTGGACCAGCTAGTGGTGAGTGGCGTGAGTAGCGACGAGTGACTATTTTTTTGAGGTCGTTAAAGGGATTTCCCTCCCTATAACGTCGGTAACGCTTCATGATGTTTGAAAGCTTTTCTTATTTTACTGTATTTAATAAAATCTGGTATATATGATACCTTTGACGACACGTCGTTGACGTCATTACATCTGAGTTTCTCTCTTTTCTAACGAGCCTCGCTTTTGGTAGAGTTGTATTTATTTCTTCAAGTTGTAATTTTCGTAATTAAAGTTCATTTACAGCGGATCTGACTCGAGTGAAGCGGACTGTCCGCGGCGACCGCGCGATCATAAAGACGAGATAACAACTGATAACACACTTCGTCCCACACTCCACAGAACGGAGTGTAATGAATTATTGTCATCATAAACCGACTTCACGTTCACTTAACACTCGTTATAATTTGTAAACCTTCATTAATGTACATAATCGATGATTAACTTTGATACGTTCTGTTGAACTTTATTTGCTGAATTCAGAAGCTGAATGTTGCCGAGCCATAATTTAAAAAGAATCATGAAAATGTTCATATATTTTTTTTGTAAGTCACGTTAGCAAAAAAACCTCTCACTGATTCTTCAATACGTTTAAAACTATACGATTCCTTTAAAAATTCCATTATTAAAATTGGTATGTCGTTATGGTCCGTGTTACATATATTCTTTATTACTTACACGATCTTTGTATGAATATTTTTATAAAACCAATTATATACATCAACGTTCTTATAAAGGACTTAAATCCGTTTAGCGCGAGAAGTGTGCGGGTTGTTGAGACAAATACAATTGTTATAACAATATTTTTAAAGTATTTTTTTGATAATATCATTTATAAAATTAATACGATCACGTGGTAATTATATTATTACGTAAAAAGTAACAGACGACAATGTGCATCTGTCGAATGACGATGGATGAATAGCCGAGGGTCGATAAAGACACATATTTATATCCCCTAAAATAAATCGTAATAAAATCTGGCCATGGACCTTAACTATAACGAATCCAACCTTCGGTTTCTCTCTACAAGCAGCGATGTAATACATACTAGTAACTCCGAAAAGTGCATTCAATATACACTTGTACAGACCAAATTTTATTCAATAATAAATACGTCTCAGTGAGGGACGTCACGGGGTGAGGTCATAGGGACGGGTGTCACACTCGACGGTATGCTATATTATCAACTTGATCTTTTGCCTTTTCATCACAACACAGAGCAGCAGAGGAATCTTCAACGCCAATACCTCATGAGACGCATCAGGAAGCTGTACGGAATATAGCACGAATATTACATACCTAAGTGTGTGTTTAACGATGTATTAAGAAAGACACCGGATTGCACCTCTGACAATTTCTAACATGATATTCTCAAATCCTTAAAGATGTTTCCAGACATAACCGAGCGTCCAGTTTTAAAGACGACACCTTGAAATAGAAGTGGTTAAGACAATTAGTGAAATATACATTCGTAATTCATTGTATAATATTTTTTTAATGCCATTGAATATTGAAAATTATTGTAGATAAAGAGTCGAGGATCAGACATATGACGATTTCAATAGGTCCATAGTTGAAGTGATGTCTCTCCGCGAGATTCGGAGACATTTTGATGAGGAACACTTCACACCTTCCATTCTATTAATTACAACTCTTGAACCTTTCTTTCTACTTTTTCAAATATTAAAGCCAACTTTCAAAAAGCATTAGAAAAATGAATTTTGTCCTTGAGAGTCGGCTGCACGCTCGCAACCTTCATAGGTTTCATGTGTCCATAATTTGGGAATATTATCCTAGATAAGGGAAATCATCCTGAATTTAGTGTAATATTAAAAATAATATGTACCGATTTATTATTGTGGGAGTATATGATTTGAGGGGAAGTCTCTCAATATAGTTCAAAGTAACAATATGCAAGTTTAACCTTAATCTACAGTTCAGTGACTTCTTATATGTGAACAATTTGATTAATTCAACACGGACTTAATACTATTATATGAGGTCTCGGAGTTAAATAGTGCGTGCCGTATGGTGAAATTATTCATAAGCACTAATTAACATTATTCAAAATAAAAACATAAAAGAAGCTACAGGCTTGGTCCTCTAGCTGCACTTGGATCACTTGTGGTGGTTCTACGAAAGTATGAACAATAACAAGAGAGAATTAAATTAATTGAACACTCCCGTTTACCTTACATAGTTTAAATGTTGGACTGAAGTTTGCAGCAGTTTGCAGCCGTGTTGGTTTCTCTAACATATACTACACCTGGTAAAGAAACTAAACGAACAGGAACACATTACGTTATTCAGACAACATACGCACATCTTGTGTTATCATTTTGATGAAAGCTCTTCTATTATGAGTTTAATAAACTATTTAATTAATCTTATTCCTTAAAAATTTTAAGATAAGGAATTGATAAAAAAGACCAAAAAAAGCTCCGCTCCATTAATAAGGGCATTGTTTTGGTAATGGTCCCAAGGACGTTTCGTGGTACCCTAGAAGTGATAAAAGTTATCAATAATAAGTATGTTTTTTAAAAAGGAACTAAAAAGTTGTCTATAATATTTTACTCAGCTTTTTTAATTTTTAGATCTGTACTTTTACACCTATCTATATTCAGATCTTTAGATAATTTAGAAATAAGCAAATCTGTGGTCCGGCATTTTTAAGCAAATTGCACTTTAAAAGGTAACAGAGTAACACATAACAACATTTTTAAGCAATAAAACTCGGGGTTTTGTACTTTATTTGTGAATTTTGTTTGGTCACAAAGTTTTGAGATTATTAATATTCCATTGTTGGCAAGTTGGTATGGTTTTAATGACAATGACAAATAGTTTGAGAACTGTCTAATAAATAGTAGTTATCAAGTGGAGATCAATCAATCTAGTGAGGAAGATAAAACATAGGAACATGCGAAGCTCATTCAACATT
>JAAAKD020000001.1:111375-137520 GCA_010014825.2 Danaus melanippus
AGTTTTAAAACCTCTATTGTCTCCAGGTCGGAGGAATTTTTAACGAACACTGATAATTATTTGTATATCACTTTAAAAGGGTCCGAGTGACTGTTGGATGATCCTTATCATACGTACACGTGACGGGTGACCCTTCAATTATATATTATGAATTTAGTTTCAAAACTCTATTTAATGATCTGGTAGACCTGGCTCGTGAAATAATATTCGTGATTTACTCCGCGAACAAGGTATCCTCCAACTAACTATGAATCAGATGATCATGATCTTATTAAGTTTTATTAAAATTGTTACATTTTTTAATTCAAAGAATTCATTAGAATTTATGATTTAAGATTGTACTGAAAAGGAAAGAGATATTGCAAATCGCGACACTCGTACTACACTAATGAAAGGCACTTGTTATAGATACTTCCGGAGGCTCGTCTATGTGAGGTGGTACCATCCCAAACAGTCGAGCCAGTCATCACACGGCCTTTGACCCAATGAAAGTCGAAAAAAACATAATTCTGATAAGGATCATTAATAATCATTTTTTTTGTATATTTTTCTTCATATGCTAATTTCTCGAAACAAAAAATGTAAAGCGTTTTTTTTTAAACCTGTCTCATTTAAGAACATTCCCACGGATATTTTGTTAAACCTATTAATTGGTTACCGAGAATGTGTTCGGAAGGTATCTTTTGTAGTCCAGTTGTAAACAATAGGTTCGTACATACTGAGCTCTCGTCCATACAAAGAGGCTTCGACTGATCGGTGACGTCACACGGACAACTCCTAATGCGTTCTCAGAACAAGAAACAGACTTCATAATGAATATAATAACGTGTTGAAAATAATCTGAACTCGTATTTGGAGCGGTTATTATTGAAGGAAGCGTCATTATTCAAAATAACATCTAAAAAATGTATCCTCCCGACGACCGCATAGATAACAATGTTTATTATGAAATAAATTATATAAAGAAGGTATTTATAGTTTAGATAATACAATATTCATTGGAATCTTAAAGCACAGCTCCTTACGAGAACACCTCTCACAGCTGAGACTCTGATAATGTTTACGAGACGTATCTTTGGTTCTCACAGGGATTTCTTTTCGTTTCATACTGAACATGACTCCTCTCTAAGCCCAAGTCCCATGTCTCCACTCCAGGGCACCAGGATAGTCTCCACGCGGCGCTCCCGGATCCTCTACGTCGTAGCGGGTGTGAGCTGCCCGCAATTAACATTCCCATTGATTTAGAACGAGTCTTACCAATTAATTAGAGAACGAGCGAGCGTCCATAAACAAGCCGCCGCTAATTCCATTAGGGCCAGCCTGACCCCGATCGTAAATCTCCGCCCACCGCCCCGTCGCGGCTTATTTATGGAAAAGCGTGTTTTCCGGCCCCGCCCCGGCGCAATGGCGGCCCCTTCCCCGGCCCCGGCCCCGGCCTCATCTCCGGCCCCGGCCCCGGACACGGCCCGAGCCCGCGCCAGTAGCCTCCCGCGCCTCGCCCCCGACACACGCGCGTTCCTCCAGTGTCCACGTGCAGTGTTCGTGTTCTCGTCTCTCATTCAAATAAACAAACAAACCCAAACGGCACAGTGTCAGTTACGTGTCATCGCTCTGCAGCTGGATCTGACAACAAGTTCAGTAAGTCAACCTTTGTAATATTATAAGTCGTCAATTTGATAGTTGGAAGGTTCTGTCGTACGTCACTGTAACGAGTCAATTGACACAATGATGATCGGGACTCTCAGTCACAGTAAATGAATATTATAAAAAATTAGAAAAATGAAATGAATTAAAAAGCGTTCAACGAATCAGGAAACAAAAGTCGTCGCGACCGAAACTAAAACCATTTGTGTCTCGTATATGATTTGGAGTAGTTTGGTTTGATTTAGGAAATTAAAATGCCTGACTTGATGTGTATGAGGGTGCTACAAATAATACTGATTAATACTATAACATAGTAAGGGATCGTGTTCCACAGTAATCTCCTCCACCTCTCTATAAGATCATTTTCTTCTAGTCCCTCCGTCCACTGTATCCGTCAGTATGTTTACTACTCAGTGATGTTCTTTAATTAAGAAAAGTAAAAACAAACAACGGTTTAACATAATACCACATAATGTTTATTTAACTTTCTGTCTCTTACTCTTTATATGTCAAAGTTTATATAAAACTAATCTCCATTATTCCAATACATTTTTTAATCTTATTTGTTACATTAATGACATATGTTTACATAATGTGTTATGTACACATGAGTGTGTGAGTGATGTGTGCTTTGCTTCATCTCATTACAATTTTTGTACTCTACAATAATAATTAAAAAAAACTTCTAAATAACTTGTTTATAAAAAAAACGTATTCTCTGATCTTTCAAAATTTATCAACAGTCTGAGCTAGATATCCTCTTTGCGGTTTAAATTAAAAATAATTTGTTCCGTGTTCTCAGAGAGGTCAACTGTGGGTAGCTTTAATTATTTCAGATCCAAAATCCTAATAGATGTTTAAAATCATATATAATAAAACAAAGACGTTTATTAAACATTCATATGTTTTTAATTTCTTACTAAAACTAGTTTGAAAATATCCTAAAATAGAGGTAATGTGGGAGAAACGTCTTCATGAAACTAAAACCGAATATTTAAAGAAAAAAAATACTCAAAAATCAAAATCATGACAGATTGACAGACACAATGAGGCGGAGATAAGAATAACTTGCCCTTATTATCTCTGTTTTAAGAACACAATTTATATTACTGAAACACATACCTTCAATAATTGATTAATAGTAAGAAATTTCTGTTTTTGATTTTCGTTTGATTATTAGCGTTCATGAAGAAAATCGAAATTGTGATCTATGTATAATATGATCAGTTACAGCCTCCAGCTACATCATATATACTCGTACACAGAGACTTGTTTTAGTTTATACTAAAACATGTTTTATATGTATTTATGTGTTTGATATTATGGACTATTGTCTTGTTGTTGTCACTAAAGATAAGTGAGCCGTTTCTCCTCAACTTCACTATTAATCGACTCCTGCACGAAAGTCCCATTTGATTGGAATAAGTTGCTTAATTCTTACGAGCGATTTTGACAATCTTTTTTGTTTTTGATAACATTTGTAGTTTTAATCTCACGTTTATTTTTATAGTAACGAGGGACACTAGTATAAATGTACAATAAATGTACCACACTCTATATTTCTCTCGGTCCGTCTGTCCGTCTGTCCGTCCAGTACAGCGGTATGTTTAACAAATATACGAGTAACATCTTTATTTCCCTAATAAAATAAAAGGAAGGTGTACAAAGTACCGTCGCACGGCGCGAGGCGGCCGCGCGGAAACTCACCGAAAACTACAAGCCATCGAGACCACCGGACAACTTGCATGCGGTCAGTCAAGAATATATCCTATCATAAGCCCTCAAAGATCGATATCGTACGGTGCGTTCACCCGACAAGTCTTACACGGCCAGGTCCTAAGCCGTGTTTCTTTCATATCTCACTGTCTCTCTCTGTACTGAATATAATATCACCTTACATTCTGTCAGTAACTGTATGATTGTCGTCGTCTTGCGAGTCTTCTTTGACTCTAATTGAAGTCATTAAAGCAGTACGTGTGATGTATCGAGCCAGGCGGAGGCCGCGCGTCAATTCAACATCACATTCATGTTTTGGAAGCGGTCCCGCCGAGTCTATATGTTAATTTGAATTTGCGCTGTTCCCGTATACTATTTCGAATCAATTATAAAATTTTAATGATCTCATTAAATCGAAATGTTCCATATGTTATTGATGATGCCGTGAAATTGTTTAAATGGTCTTCTTAATAGGTCCATACGGTTCTTGTGAAGAGTAGCCGTCGCCGGTCGCCGGACGAGACTGTCACCAGTTCTCAAGACATCATACAGACTATAACCAAACCGTCCATTACACCGACAGTGCTCGTATAATCTCACGCGCTCTTAATAGAATCGATCGATCAATGAATCACGTTCCAATATTAATTGTTCATTCCAATATTCGATAAGATCAAAGTTTGCAAATCGCTGGACACATTCCATTCTTGAGTTGTTAATGTCCGAGGTTATATTCAAATTCGTATGAGACAGCTTGTCCGCGACCAGTTCACTCGGACCTCTCGGAAACATATCCGGCTCACCTTCGCTTCGTTTATAACTCATTATGTATTTTAAACGATTTCTATAATTTAAAGCCGACTCGTCTCTTCACACACCGCGATCACTTCTTTTCTCGCCTCTAATAATAATACATTTAAGTGTTCCCTTCACTGTTTAGTGTTGTCGAGTGCCCTGCATTGTCTATCTGTATGACTAACGTACTCTTTGTGGTGAGTCCTACCACCCCGAGCCCTACCTGCTGCGGCGCCACATTCCTCGCATATCACACCCCTTACTCATCACCACTCGACCATACCCCTCCCCGTGACTTCCATCACCGTCTCGTGTTAATGAGCGACGTGGTAGTTCCTTCCCTAAAGAGTAATGTATTCGTCACATAACAGTTTTTTAAATATAATACATGTCGTTAAAAGTCGTATAATTTATCGGACGGTCGTAATTCGCTTCGTGAATATAAATTGCATAATGCATATCGATAATGTGTCAAGGATCGGTCTTTATAGACTCTCTGTCACTCGAGACATGTACACATTACATTTTAAAGTGCTTTCGTACTTATTATTAAAAACTTACAGATAAAACAAATTATTCAGAGAGATATAAATTGTATAATGAGCCTAAGTTCAGGTTCCGTTGTGTCGCGGCTCCGTTGGGAGTTTGTTAGTTCATAACAGAACAAGTAATCTGTTATAGCAAACAGTATCATGACGGGCGCTGTCATCACTCTCCGCCCATCATTAGAGAGTAACACGCGAGGCGTCCCCGGGGACTACATACCTGCACGGCGGGACACCGACACTCGACACGGATCTTCATCTCACACTAAAAGCTTACGGCGATTAATATTTTTTTAACACTCGTTCGAGACAGTTGTAATATATACTTAATTATACAATTAACCTACAACTACAGTATCGCCTAAAAGATAAGTCTGAGTTAGAGGTATCAAATATATTAGATGAAAATGATAACATTGTTGAAATATGAAAACATACTAAACGCAACCTGTTCCCTCAGATCTGAGAACGTCTCCTAGAAGTTCATTAATCTCTGTATTACAATTGGAGCTGCTATGAATATCACTGGTAACACAAGTCAGTTTATTCTTCTATCAAAAATACGTTATACTGAAATGACTCAACGCTCTTCCTATCAGACAGATTTTAAAAGGTAGCTGTCAATAATTAGGGATAAATCTTTGGAAAGCGCCATTAATATATTACTGCATGTTACGTCAAGCAATAAATCCATCAAGCCAGTCGCAGTAACCGGGGGATCCGGCGTCAGCTATTAGCGCGCGTGACGCTCCTAAGCCCTGCACTTTTTACCTCAAAATGATTAAAAACTTTTACGAGGGTCGATTCGCACTTATGTGACTTACCCGACTGATAGAGGACAGAGAGTACACATGAAACGTTTCCACATGTGTCATATATCAGGCTGTATATGTGTGGAGCGTTAGGTTGGTAATAAAATAACGAAATTATGACACTTAGACACAACATCAATACAAGATCTCGTAAGAATTTTTGTATACTGAATCACTAGCTAATGCGGTCCGAGCGAGTGTCCATTTCATATATTTTTTTTATTGTTATTTTAACTGTTTTGCGCAACACAAAGTTAACAGATCTTATTATTGCCGAATGTCCACAAAAGGCTTTATTTTTTTGTCGTCTCTCTCTTTAAAAGGGTCAGTCTCTCAGTAAGGGCTGACCTGGCGCCTGCGCATTAGGAGCCGGATTATTTATAGAGGGTCGTGCTCCATCCCTGTCCGTCCCGTGTCGATCTATATCTACGTCTCTGTCTGTCAAACAATTAGCCGTCACCACGGGACGGCTCAATAACTCTATTTTGGGGACATTAGTTTTTTGCTTCTCATTGTTGTGACGCTATCGCGAGCATGGCTCGTGCTGAGGCGCCACCGCCCTCAGTACCACCAGCTCGATCCCGGCCTTCTGGACGACACATTTCTTCAGACGCTCACCTTATTATTTGCGTGTCTGAGAAAAATGTATCAGTGGTGCGTACTAGGACTTGTCGTCGCCCAACATTAGCTACATACCTTCCTATTCGACCGGCGCGGGCGTTAAGGGGGGGGGGGGTCGCCGACGGTCAAAAACGTAATTAACTAACGATATAACAATAGTTGTTTTTAGAATTTGATCATACTTTATATAATATTTGACAGCAAAAAATACGATTATATTTTAAGGAGCTCGTCTTATCCCATATGATAACAACGCAAGGTGTTTGTATTAAAGAAGCCGTCTCATCGCTAATGACCAATTAAAATCAATCGACCAGACCTTTCAATGAACACTTTAAAATTGTTACAAAAACACAAAAAATATTAAGTGATATCACAAAAAAAATATTTTTTATAAGTTGTCATTATTCGATACATATAAGTAACGTTAGCTCTCACGTTCATACTTAAAGTTTCCTACGCGTTGTCTATATTTCCGCCTCACTTCACTCATCGACAGGCTACACTCACTCACTCACTCACTCACTCCGAGTCAACTGTTTCAACACAGAAACCTGATTGTTATTATTAGAAATATTATATATAAAACGCGCGACTATTATAAAATCAGACGTAATATTTGACGACCTTACACTACTAATGTGTCACATATACATATACATATACATATATATGTAAACGTGAGCCAACGCAAGATTCAATAAACGATGAATTGTCACAATATAAGAAAATATAATGAAGTGATGAAGTATTTACAGCAACGCGCAGATTTTCAAAACTACGATAATATGGAATACAATGAGGTCGTGTCATGTGTGTCATACACTCGTACATGATACAACAGTATCTGTAGTCGAGTCTCTCTCCACAGCCTGTGACAACTCGACCACTCTGACAGGTGACACTTACACGAGAGGCGCTTACATTTCACAATATATAATATGTAGTACACGTGACGCGGCTCACTGGAGAGTGGAGAGTACATACGAGAGGCGGCTTGATGGATGGAAGACAGTCTCGGGCTCGTCTGATTCATTAAATTGAATTATTTTGTTTTACAAATTAAATTAACGTCATTAACGATCACGAATAAGGAACATGTCTTTTTACTTAAATTTCTTTACGATCGATCCATTACTTGGAGATAATGTAAGCTTCGTAGAGTTTAATACATTAGATCCGTCTGTAGGTCACTCGGGTGACGGGACCGACAACAAATACTGAGTTTTACGCTTCTTAAATTTTCTATACTAGAACATTGTAATGCAAGTCATATTTCTGATAACTATAAAGACTAATGATAACATATTACATTACAGTTTTCGTCACATATAAAATATTTTATAAATATCGTCTGTGTATAATATAAGAGTAATACCGTATTGCTCTCAATGAACATTTCTGTGACTGATGCGGTAGGTACCTTCATATAAACGCCACGTCCCTCGAACTCACGGACACCCGGACACACGGGTCCGACTGGAAGTATTAAAATGTATGTCAAGTATGGTTCACAACAAAGCTTTTAAAATATTATTATATTTTGTTTCTGTAGAAAAGTTATATTGCACCAAAAAGCGCGCAACAATGAAATTAATCTTAGTGTTTTATATTAGTGTAACAGTTTTATATTCAATACTAATATTTATGTTTTTCAACTATTCTAATTGTTCCAACACACGTTTTATAGATGAGCGCCGCGAAATCAGTGTTCAGCCATAATATTTATATTTATTTGAACTTTTCCAAGTCTGACCTGGACCCTGGGGACAAACGCTTTTTCACATAGACTGTAATCTCTATCGGCCTCAATTTTATAACAATTATAATGTATCATACAGTACAATTATTAATTAAAAGAAACGAACGACCCGCTCTCCAAAGTAACCACCAACAATCATCGAACACATTAATGAACCTCGATAGTAAAAAGATAAACATTTAGTTCCGGATTATGACTAAGTATTATTATAATATCTGAGACGACGAATGGAAATATTCAGAGAAATCATTTAAATGTAATTACATTATTTTAGGAGTTATAATATTTTGTAACATGTTATTCTATTTGTGATTACATCATAAAATAGTTCTTAGTTTGTGACCGACAGTGTTCAGTTTACAACTGTACATGAACATTCATTAAAAGGAATATTGTTTTCGGTTCTCCTAGATATATCCGCGAACCTCTGTCACACTAGGTACGTCTAGCATTGTTGGAAGTCTAGATACGTTTCCTCAATTACTTAGAAGGTTACAATCAACATAACATTTTTTAGTTCGTATGATACTCGTACATACGGCAGGAATGTCGACCGAAATTATAAAAGACGAGGATAAAAATTTAAATAACTTTCATAAAGTAATATAAATTTTGTGGTAAAAGTTGTTACAGTTCAAAAAGCAACACACCGTCGAACGTAATTTAGTGCTCGAATGGATACGGGGCGCCGGCGCTAGTTGTCGGGTTTGGGACACACAGAGCTTAAAGCAACCTGTTCATTAGGAAGTCGATTACTATCAGCTATATTGATGATTATACTGGGCATAATATTTTTTGTTCTGTCTCAGACAGCTATACTTCAGAGTGCAGATAGACTTGGTTCTTATGCACCTGTGCCATAGCCCTATCCAAGGAGCGCTCGGCCTGGCCGTCCGTGTGTATATTGTCACCTCGTACCGTAACAGTAGCGCGGTGTGCCTCAGTGCTCTCGCCGGCGCGGTCCCTCTGAAGCGCCGCCTCAAAAGCCTTTCCGTGTTCCGCGGGACTCGGCCCGCTCCCCCTCCGCCGTCTCCGCGCGACGCCGACACAATTAAACCGATGAATTTCAATCCTTCCTACTTATAAATAATTCGGTTTTAAAAGCAAAAGACTGGTACGTCACGACTCGTGATGCTGTTAGAGAATCGGACGCCTTGGTAACGTCGAAAGGTGACCACTAAAAGATTTCAGACTCGTGTAAACCGATTTGGTGATAGTAAGATACCTAAGCCCGCCTGACTCCCACGAGTCATGCTGCTAGTTTACTGACTCCACTCCACTCCCTTCCATCGTCTCACAGTCCTCATCTCGTATCTAGAAGGCCTTAATTCCTGCCGGTGTCGAGTGTCGATCGTTACAAGTCCTACTAATTGCGGCTCGCTCCTAAGAGTCGTGTCACCAAATTTTTTTCGTCTCCGTCGGTGACATTCCCCCGGAATGCTTTTATTCCGTCCACAGCCGACTCGTTAATGTGTTAATCCACTCCGATCGCCTTGTTTTTCTGTTATTAATAGCCAAACAACGGATCCAACCCGTCCCCCTCGGCCAAGTTACCTGTGAGATGCGTGGGAGCGAGACGGACGACTCGCAATTATAATATGTAAATGATTAATTCCCATGTCGAGAAGTAGAATAGATTAGTAGAGGACAGTAATTGCTCGCTCGGCTCATATCTCGTTATCGAGATCTCTGTAGTGAAGGACTCGGAATGGAAGGAGTCTCCGGCGAAATGTTACGAAATACATTGCTCTCAAAAGACTTTATACAAACACGAACAACCTTTTTATAAACCTTTCACATAATGATTTCGGTATTATAAAGCAGGTCGAAGAGTATCTCAACGTTGATACGACCTCGGTCATAAATGTATCTATAAATATGGTCCATATGATTTTTTCTTATGATGAAAATCTGTCTCATTGAAAACCATCTTCGAATAGTTGTAACTGACTCTTCTCTAGTAGTGTTAGTCTGTAAAGGAATATATTCCGTCTAGTCGTTTGATGATTGTAGCTCTTTGATCCATTGGTCTGGACCTCTATAAGTCTACGGCCGTCTCCGGGAGAACTCTTTCGACCGCAAATGTTCATTAAAAGTCTTCGAATTGTTCGCCCTAATTAATTACCTACTACACATCAAGGGCTCACAAAAAAATGTCTTGTCGAAGCTAAGAGCCCCGGCGCCACCTCGGCCTACCGGCTGGCGACGGACGGGGGGAGGAAGGGGGCCACATCATGGGACCTCCGATGTGAAGGTGAGGGGCAGGGAGGGGTCGCTAATGCAGGCGCCGCGAGATAAGAGCAGGCACATGGGAAACCGTCCCGAGCGATATCAAGACACGGACCCGTGGACTGGCAAGGATGACCTGAAATATGAAACGAGAGACTTCATCAGGTTCACGTTGAAGAAGATTGAAATGTATTTTGGGAAAATACTTTTGGTTAGATTGTAATTCGCTAACAGATCGTAAACATTTTTATGATGCACTCATCTGCATGTGTGCGACTTAATTTACATCATGTACAAGTACAAGTATATACGTGTGTGTCTGTGGTGGGAACCGAGAGCTGGACGGGTCGTGAATTATTATATTGGAAATAGATGACGCTGGAGCTGAAGTTGAAACGGGAAACTAAAGATTGGTCTATTAGAGCCGAGGACTCTGACGATTGAACAATTTTCAGACGGTCAGGTATAGAACCATTAACCAAAACGTATATTAGTAACGATGAAATAATAATGTAACACCTCTATGAGCTGGTCGTCTCGCTGATATATAAATCCTATATTTATATACCTTATATATATATATATACCTTAGATATATAAATCCTATATATATACATATACCTTAGTATTGTTTAGATCACAAACCCAATGTTTTTTTATAAATCTCCTTTTCCTTTTGCACTCTTTAGTATCTGACGCTACATACATTGTTTTGGTATTATTTGTAATAGTAAATAATTGAGTCCAGTTCAGTTGACAGTTGTAAACTATAGCTGAAGCGAACTGAACTTGATCAATAATAACAAAGGAAAGTTTTGTAGATTTTATGAATACCATCACTTAGAACAATATTAACAGTTCCTGAATTTTCCTTCTATTTTCCGATAAGAACACAATATGTTTTTTTAATTGTGACATCATCCCGATACGGTTACACTATACAACATGTTTTTGTTGTTAAGCTCCGCCTTGTTTTCGTGTTTTTTGTTAATTAGCAACAAAAAATGAGATCCAAAAATTGTTATGTTATATTATAAAACGGTTCCAACGTTTGATACAAAATGTTAGATTCATATACATACATTTTCCAAATAATAGTGAAGAGAACAAAGATTTCTTTCGACGTGTTTTAGTATACTATGGTATTGCAGTGGTTGATACAAGTAGCATAATAAAATTAAAAAGTAAGAAGTTCTTCGTTTAATAACGTTAACATGATGGTAACCTCGGGATTTAATCTCAGTAATATATGTTAAAGACCTGGTCTCCTAATATATTAAACTGAGATGTCAAAGTATGTTTTAAAAAGCATTATATGTGAATATTCCTCTCTTATTTTTCATAGAACAGAGAGACACAATAGATTTATGTCTCAGGTTAGTAAACATCACATTGGAGTAAAACAGACCTCTGACAAGACTCGTTCGGGTTAATTTAAATATAAAAGTATCCAAGGAAAATAAATAAATAAATACATCATAACCTAGTACCTATTACTTAAACTAACAGAGAAGAGGCTCAACACATAGAGAGATGAGATGAATGTACTTCAGAGACAAGGACTTAGGCTAGTATTGTGGTATTGTAAAGGCGTAGTACTCCGCGGGTCAAGACATTGTAATTGTCTTTTCCTCCCTATAAGTAAATTCTTACAAAGAGCTAGAGGGTTGGTGTTTTGGTGAGGGTCCCTATCTGTAGTATACATCACGGTCAAAGCTAATCAAGCGAAATCGACCGAAGTATTATTTGAAACTCCTGATGAATACTATGGACTCTGATATTCACAAAGAGAAGACAATAAACAGTACAAATTATTCTATAAGCATCTAGGTTGATCTACACAACAAGTGTGAGCACTTCATTTTATAATGTATATATTTATTCTTTGAGCTAAAGTAATATCTTTCTTTAACGATACAACATGTTTAGTAAGTCGTGTGATATTAACATGTTTCCTCTACCGAAGTGCTAGGTGAAGACGGGTGACGCGGACGTTCTGTTTCTTTATTAATATTCATGAAACATACAAAAAGTAACACAAACCACTAATGAGCCGTCCAGAACGAATTCTAATTAAAAGACTCTGGAAGGAAGCGAAACCTAGAGCGAGATGGAAGAAGAATTAATGGTATGAAAATCGTCTCTCATGATGTGCTCAGTACACAGACTGACTGACCTCACAGACACGGAGAGGCAGTGAATGATGTACTGGAACTAGCGACTTCAAGTGACCAGGGTTATATGTGTTATGACTTCAACAAATATTCAGATGCAGTTCATAGTAATGATGTTAACGATCTTGACGTGCGTCTCATATTCTCGACTGCTTAGGTTCTGTCATAAAATCCGTTCAGCTATTTTGTATAAACCGATAAGAAAATTAGTGGTACATTTTTAGTCGGCAGTGATTTAAACACAATGCCGACTGCCGCTATTAAATAGCAATGAGACGGGTCCGCCATTAAACTATTGTATATGAAATGTATTCGACATTCGGCACTTTAATAGACTCCGTCAGTATTATTTAGCGATACATATATTACATTAGAAAGCGGCTAGACATCAACGTCTATATAAATATGCACTCATTAACTACGACACAGAAACGACTAACCGGTTACGAACACACACACACGCGCTCGCTCATTACATATTTCGGTAATTTAAACAGCGAGGGTGACTATGATCACGTAATTAAAAGGAGATTATTATCAGAAATCATTATTTAATGAAGAGCTCACGTATTTTATTATTAGGTACGTGTACTGTGTTTGTATAAACGGGAATCTCGAGGATTGTTCGGAGGCGGTGTCGGCGAGTGAGCGAGTCGGCGAGTCGGCGACTTCAAACGACTGTTTTATTCGACGTTTAACGTAAAAACTTTTATTCGTTATTCATTAAGTTGACCGCGACTCCGACAGTATATCATAACATGTATACACGAACCAATTATATTTAATGGTTCTGTCGAACATACAATTAGCATTCGCTAAAAACATAACATAATGATTGTAAGAGGTGAGCGATTCCTTAACAGTCCTCTTCAGGACTGACTCACAGATCAACGTCATAATGTAGCCGTTAGCGATACTTAGTAACGATAATGTGACTTATGACATATAATAGTTTCTCTGTTATCATAATATTGTAAAAAGACTTCAAATATTAAGATAAGAGATGTTAAATATGTAAGCGGACGCTCTGCAACTCGATTACAAGTTTACAACCGAGCGGCCCTTCATTGTGTTGATGAATGTCGCCGTACGTGTTGTTCATGTATTACTCGTCTGTTAAAACAGTGGAGGCTCGCTATGAACACGCTTTGAATATAATTACACTTCACCTCACGAACCCAGCCAAGTGCACACACGAATACTTTCCGTTGGACTTCACTGTAATCGAGTCACCCTCCACAACACATTATATATAATATATATGCGAGAGAGGTTCAGCGAGCTCAGTGAGCTGCTGTGGTAGTTGTTGCGGAGATGGCGAGGCGAGTGTCGTAATTGGCGTTGGTTGGGGGATCGCGTGGTCCCCCTCGGCTTCGATACAATAACTTATGACAATAGCGGCCGCGTATCACCATTAATCGCCCCGGGGAAGGCCGGAGGGGCCGGGGTGCCCGTGGGCGGCGAGCGGGGTGCGGGCCGGGGCGCGGGCGGGCCGGGGCGGAGCCGGGCGGAGGCTCCACTGGCGGCCCTACGTTTATTTTCTCCCGGCATTATTTATTTGCCTCCTGTGTAGTGCGCGGGGAGTATCGCGTGTTAACATCGTCTTGTATGTTCTCGTCGTAAGCTATGAATGACAGCCGCCCTCTCTTAGCTAATGAGAGTTGTATGAAACACGATTTTAAGACTTGTTTCTCTTCGGGTGGTTACAATAATAAAAATATTAAATCCAACAGAAATTATCTTCGTTTTGAACATATAACCGTACATACCTACTCTATACGTAATAAATATGTTCCAAAAGTTACAAGTAGTCGTTGTAACATCGTCTTCACAACCTCATCTACATACTAATATGAGTTATTAAGCCGAGCTTGTTTTATCTCTGAGATTATTTGTTAATTACTGATATTTTCGCTCTTTGATAGAGACTACGATTTATGATTGTGCAGACGGTGAATAGATTATTATAACAAAGGCTCCCTTAAAAACTTTTAGAAAGATAATTACTTGAATTAATTCAAAGATAATTTAACTGTAGTATCATATAAGATCATAAACTGAACTCAGTAACCTGTAGTTTCAAAGAAACGTTAACAAATCGTCCAATGTATGTTGGATTTGGTTTTAAATTTATATCATTTTTAAATATTTCTATAAGAGACTCAGCGGTCACGCTTCAGGAAGCAAGCCTCGGCCTTTAACTATTCAGGTTAGTTATTTTTTAACTGTATCTTTAATCTTTATAAATATTACAAGTTGACACGAGTGTACGTTTGTAACAGTCAGTTTGTGACGTATTTGAAATATTTTAAGTATTATGTATACAAATGAAAAACGAAAACCTGTCCGAGCGGACGGACATAAGGCGTGTAGGGACTGAAGTAATAATATATACAGAAACATAGAACCTCTCACAACTTAAAGTTGTTGTGCGGACTGAGGCTTCTCAAACCCCGATACAAAAAGAGGGATGGCCTAACGTTTACGTCTATTAGTGTATGTGGGTGTTTGTGAGTGTGTGTGTATGGTTAGCTCCCAGAGTGATCAACCGATTCCTATTCTTTTTTTTATTGGAAAACGAGTTTTCCTCCAGTTATTCCTATCTATGTTTTGTTAATATCCAACCGTGTATGATACAAGCGCTTTTCCAAAATTATGTAAAGCGTTTTTAGCGTGTGAAAAACTCAATGTAACGCCTCACGCGCGCCATTACATATCTTAAATTGTTAATAATCTTTAAATGGCAATCAACGTGTCGGGAGTCTTTTATAATTTGATAATATGTATTATAAATTTACTTTAAATAAATTTAAGTTAAAAGAAAATCTCTTCCAAATGATTTAAACTGGAATGTTGTAACATTTGAAACAATTTCTATTACTTATGTCTGTGACGATAATTTAACAATCGAGTGCCAGGAAACATAAGTAAAGCTGCATTGATCTGTAATGTTAATATTGTTAGAAAGTTTTCTCAACATTACTTAAGTATACTAACATGTTTAGATTTATCTTTTCTTTTTCTTTAGAGCCGTGACTTTACAAACATGCAAGGACAAACTGTATCGTCAGACTATTTTACAAAATAATAATGAAGTTGAAATTAATATTTTCGGATTACTATGAGTATTTATTATTTTTAAATATTATTTGACGTCTTCTCGTCTGGCCGTCATCACGGTTGATACAAACTAACCGAAACGTCGGGAGTATGTTGTTTTTAATAAGGAAATATTAGTTTCATTTAAATCAATAGTCGCGAGAGTCTTAGATCACATTAATAATGAAAGTATGTTTTAGTTATATATGTATATTGTACAAGTTCGGTTTACTCTCTTAAAATCAGACAACAGCGTTATCTTTGACGTGAAGTGCAACAGAGGTCTATTCGATAACTTTTATTAAATTTGTGGAGAAGATTGCATTGTGATATTTAAGATTTCACTAGCATTCATCTAAATGGAACTAAGATATTCGGATGTACCTACTATACGTTTTTTATTATTTTAATACGATTTTGATTCATCCCGACGCGACGGTTTGGTTCCTTTACAGCGCCCGTGATCACGACTGCTGCAAAGGAACGTCGGGAATGTATACGCCTACCTGTAGTATTAAATTATAATAAAAAACATCATATTTCCAAAAATCTTTGTTTTAATCAAAAATGAATTGCACTATACCTACGATAGTTTAGTCCTAAAATAAACTAATTTTTTGTTTTACTCAATTTCAGTTTTTTATTCCAGACTAGAATCAGATAAATTTAGTTTTGTTATAACTTTGTTTACAAACAAAATAATAACATCCAGTTTTAGTTCGTGAACGTGAGTTGAAACTCTTTAACCTAATATAAAATATTACTAGACACTGTCATTAGAACTGAGGGAGGAATAACGAATGTGGCTGGATCACTTCACTATATGACATTTATTGATAAGATAAAGCTATCAGATTGATAGAAACATTCAACTTCACCAAATAAATAGTCACTAAGGAAACACATTCAGTTATTATATAGAAAAGTATACGAAGAAGCTTCTCCCCGCGACTTTTCTTGCCGACGAGTTTCAGTACATCACAATACTGTCTCAAAGAGTGCTACTTCAAGCTGTCGGCGACTCTTACAACCCTGAACTCGCCCTGTACACATTTATTTTACTTTTGTGACATTTTAACCAACGAGTCAATAATAGCAACTTAAAGGGAGTAGTTGTCAACTATTTTTGTTTTATTTCTTTGTCATTTTATGGGCGATGGTCGTACTGAAACTTCAGATTACATCTACTTTCTTAGACAAATGCTTAAATCAAGCGGGCGGTTTGTGAGATTGTCTCACTCAACCAAACATACACATTATTCTGCTGTATATCAAATATTTCTTGAATGGTTATATCTTGCTATTAAGTTATGAACGACCTTCAAACCTCACATACATACAAATCAATTAAACTCAAAGCTCACTTCTATTATATTAAATTAAGTATGGAATAGGTAAATGTTTAAAATGCCCTCTCCCCCACCTGGTAATAATTGTCACCTAGCGATTATTTGGGAATACGTGAGGCACCTCATCTGGTAAACATATTAGTAAAAATTACTCATATTACATAATTGTGGAAAAGAGATGAGAGTCTTCCACCGCTGGACCAATAAACAAAAACAAATAAGAACTACATCAGAGAAATTAAATTTCAAATAAAAAAAATACATTGATAAGTCGAACCGTTTTAGAGTTAGGATGTGATGCACAGATACATATACTCGTATACATTTAAATGAATTAATTTTTGATTAAGGCCCATGATCACGGTTGCTGTAAGGTAGCCGAAACGTCGGGAGTATGTATGTAGTTCTTAATCAATAATAAAATCACGTAGTAAATCCGTATACTATTAGTTTCATTTAAATGTATAAGACTCGCGAAAATCTTAGATCTCATTGTACTCGTACACACCCAGACGGACTTCAAACCTGTAAAAAGCCCTTATTAACGTCTTGGGTAATTAACAAAACATAACGTTTTTCGGATTTATTTAGTAAGTTAGTTAATTTAAAAATAAAATGTAGTTTCATTTAAACGTTTAGTCGTGAATATCTTAGATAACATTATATACATATGTTATTATTATAATGAATGTATCTTCACCTGATATTTAAAAATAACTTTCGATGCTTGTGATCCATAGAACATCCATCACAATGAAAACAGTTTTTAGACAGGTTGGAGAGAAAGAGTGTAGATCATAGGAATAGTTATGAAGATTGATACTGAGAGAGAAGAATGATGAAAGGCAGTATAAGACTTGTATCTCAATGAACAACTTTCATCATTTATTTAATAATAAATAATAATTGTTGGGAATTGTTAATGTGGATATATATTTTCTGTATATTCTTTACAATTTCACACATCTTTAACACCAAATAAATCAAGAATAGCTTCGAAGTCTCCAAATTTATAAGAATCTCAATAAAAACGGCTCGAATGTTCTCCTACGAGTATATTTGAATGTCTGTATGTTTGGTGATGAACTTTAGAAGAATTTAATTAAAATAAGTAAATTACTAGAATTTCTGTTCTGTCTTAGACTTCATTTTCAATGTGCAGCGTTTCTTCCAGTAATGTCCTACAAAATGGCTGAAGCCAGTGTTTACAGTTTTCAAATACAAGTTGATAATAAATGTTGCCATCAATGGTTCAGTAATAACATTAATTATGATCAGTCATAAAAACAATTCGAAGGATTACAGTAGGTATATGATAATTGGTACGGAACAGATGACATAGGCCATGTACTATATAAGTATATAAGACATACATAATGTCTTAACCAAAGACAACTAAATCAAATTTATGTGAGACTTTACAAACAAAATATTACTGTTTCAATGAAACTAATATTTTCGGATTATACTACGCGACTTTATTTTTTGCTAACAACTACATATTCCCGACGTTTCAGCTACTTTACAGCAACCGTGATCACTGGCAGACGAGATGTGAAGTATAATCCGAAAATATTAGTTTCATTGAAATGTATAAAACTCGCGAAAATCTTCGATCTCAAAATATTACTGTAATGTTAAAAAGTGTTTCTGCCGTGTGCTTTACTTCCAAATCATAACCAAAACATGTCAGACGATGAAATAGGTATACCTCGTTGTTACAGAGAATAACTTGTTCACTGTTTCTCATGTGTGTCTCTTTACAAACTTCTAATCACATTTAATACTCCTATGAACAGAAACGGTTCTAGTAACTGTTTTTAAAACACACGCTGTTTTGAGGCAATTAGTTTAAACCGATAATAATACTTTATAGTATGTTCATTTAACTGTAAACGTGTGAGCTCGTATCTTTTGCCCCCATACCATAATTCATGGTCTAATCGCAAACGTACAGCAGATGGTACCTCCGTTGGACGCCCCCTCCCCCCTATCCGTCTCTCATCACAGTCATCAACCTCATCCCCCTCGCATTAAGCAACCATCCCTTCATCTCTTATGTCATATCTGATGCCGACCACACGACTTACTAAATCAATTTGTCACCGTTAGTTCATCCAATATTTTCTGTTACTAATTTTAAAGTGTTTTACTTCTTCCTTTTCAACAACAAAGTAAAGTAATTAATGCAGGTCTCCTGGATTTGTTCTCTTATAAATTACGTTTTATAACCCGACGGGACATTCTGTTAAAGTAGCCAGCCAGGCCGTGACTGTTATGATGACTATTTATGGAATGCTTTTAAAACCTCCAACAACATTGTAGTAAGTCTTAGTTGCTCTGTACACATTAAAGTGTAATACCGATGTCCGTGTCTGTGTTCTTGTCTGTCTGTGGCTGCGAGATGCTTTGTGCGCGCCCGCTCTTAAATGTGTCTCCGTTTTACGACTGCGACGAACACTAATGTAGTTTGAGTGTGTACCGAGAGCCGGGGCCGGCCGCCTCGGTGCGGAGCTCAGTGCGGTGAGACTGCAGTTTGAGAGTTCCTTTCAAGCAAAAACTTCTCGGTTCTGAAGAGCCTGCACCTGTGACGCCACTTGACACCACATGCATCTCGCGCGGCATAGAGACGGCCACGGCATAACGGACCTTGACACAAGTACTTAGGACTTAATCAATACCGATGATCTGTTTTTCTGATGGGAAACCAATACAAGTTTAACATTATTACTGAATGTCTCCGATAACGTTCTGTCTCAGATCTTTCAAAGTTTTCGCACAGTCGGAGCAACACTCCAAGCTAATGAGAACGATTACACACGAGAGAACGTTATTATTCATTATATTAATTGAACATTTAAATATTATAAAATTTCCTGTTCGATGTTCTTTCATCTTTTGCCGTTTCTAAAATAAGAAATTGTAAATTTTGATAAATTAACGTAAATCCTCTGTTGTGGTTCCATTGGCACGCGACTGTAACACTCCTCATATAACATGTATGTAGTAAATAGTTCAGATATGAAGATGTCTGTGCTTGTGTGTATATGTGTGTGAGTGTGTGTGTGTGAGTTTGGCACATTGATTGATTATCGAGAGCGATCTCTGCACCAGATACAGCATCACGTCATGTACCGCCGGGCGCCGGGGACCAGGGCTGGCCACTGTTGTACCAACACGTGATATGTGAAGAACATGTAAAAATATTAAAGACAGATATATGTCATAATGATAGACAGACATTCTGTTGTGTTTAGTACAGCCATGTGGTTGTGATGGCTCTTGTTGTAAATACAATTACAGTCAATTTCAATAAAGACTGTTAAATATTATACGAATATTCTACAATTTGGTTAAAAACATATAATATAAATTGAAAATTCATGAATAGGACAAGAAGTTTTACGAGGAGGCAGTGATACAAAACTTCTTATGAACATATTAAAACGTTGTTATAATACTTTATCAGGATCACTCTATCGGCCTCTCCTCCCATATGTATGCCTGTTTGTTCTGGTCGCCAGTCCTCCTCTCGTCAGAGACAGCCCTGTGGTAGGGCGCCGGCGCCGCTCCCGACGCTCTCAAGTGGTCTGAAAGCCGCCGCCGCTTGCCCTAG
The DNA here is from genome assembly GCA_010014825.2 of Danaus melanippus. NCBI lineage: Eukaryota > Metazoa > Arthropoda > Insecta > Lepidoptera > Nymphalidae > Danaus > Danaus melanippus. The sequence continues at coordinate 131,738 of JAAAKD020000001.1, forward strand.
GTCAGACGCTCTCCATCTAGTGCACTTATCGTATCAATTATACCTTGGACACTTGCCGGGTATGTGCTTCTCATCAAAGGGAACTATTAGTGAACCGCCGCAAGGTCGATGCGGTTATAAACGAGCGGTTAATTTGGGATCCACTGATCTTAATACACAGATACATCGAACGAGATGCAACGCGAACTGAGTTATTATTGAAGGTGAGCGAGACGGTTTCGGGGAGAGGTGTTCATGTTTCAAATGAAAATTATGATATTATATAGAAATCATTTAAAGATTATTCTTCGTCCGTGTCGTTGAGATATACCAGATATATTAACATATATAGTAAGGTGAGTGTAGACTGTAGAGAGCACGCAGCACGAGGACCGTGTAAACGAAACCTTAAATTATCATAACCGTTATGGAAAATTTACGAGTAAATGGCGATGGCGGCGTAATGTAAATTCAATGCATAATAATTTTTGGGCGGCGCACATAAATCCCGGTCCGGCGCTCGCGGCGCTAATGCAGCTCATAAATATCGGCGGCGACGGACTAAGGTCTTGTACACATTACGGACACCCGCACCCAGACCCACCCGTCGAACGGCCGGCTGGAGCCTTAGATTACAAATAAATTGCCATAGAAACGACCTCGCATTACACGCCATAGGACCTGTCTCACACGGACTCCCGCTTCACGTATTCAGAGAGTCGAACGTCAGCAGTTATGTAAGAAACGTTGCTCATTTCCATATATAGAAGCGTTAGGAGTGTAATGTCGTCATAAATAATGCAACGCGATCCCTGGAACATCCCGGGATCGTCCCGGGAACGTCGTTAGCACGTGTCTCAGATGGCATCATTTACAACACACAAATATTTGTTAACAAGTCACAAGTCGTTCGTTACAACTCTGTTTGATTTACTGCACCATACTCGCACTGGGACGGTATAGGACAATTTCATTCCTCGTTTTTAAATCTAACTACCTTAATGCCTTTTCTCTGGTCGAAGGTATTCTTTAGGATCCCGTCCATCTCCTTATCTTCTTATATTCTTAATTCAATTTTGTTTTCCAATGGATCTAATTTCTCTTCATATAATTTTAATATGTATATGAGTTGCTGCAGATGAACCATATTCGTACACATCAAACAGATCCTCCTGGTAACTTTAACTTTATGAATACACATACAACATGTAAGATTTTTTAAATAGAAACAGTTTTAAGAGATCTTTAATCAGATAAAAAAATAAATATTCCAACATTTCTTAAAGTTTAAACGGGGAGGGTTTTTTATAGTGGACTTTGTTAATCATTAATGATGTTCATTTCGAAGTCAATAGTATGGACATAATATTAAATATAACACAATAAACTATTTATATGTATGTATAATGATGCGATCCGACCGCGACAGTACGTGACGGAGACGTCACTCGCATTACACAATAATAACAAATACGTTTTGTTATGATAACGAAGAAAAATAATGCAATGACACGTGACGTTAGCACTTAGCAATATTTTGAGATACTAAGTATAGATCATTAAACAAATTTGAACTACAGATTCAACTTCAATAATACTAACATTGAAATCTTAAGAACATCGTCCCATCATAGTAAATGTTACGTTCAACCAAGACACGCGTGATGTCGAACAAAACACGCCAAATGTAATAGAATTCAACTAGAGGCTCGCATGTCACTTATTGAAACGGCTTATCAGAAACATGACAACAATATGATAGAGATGGAGATACAGTCAGAGATGAATCACACAGATACAGTTAAACAACAGGCGTGTTAGGTTGTTCCTCGTCACGACACACACGAGAACACTCACGGGTGATGCGACTGTAGAAAAATATATACTAATGTTGAAGGAATAGGTAGCCAGGTTATGAAGATATATTAACAATTAGTATAACAGAAGTCGATTACTATCATATGTTATGATAAGACTTAAACTTTATATTTGTTTTGAAAATGTTGAACTCGACTTGAGTAAGAGTTTCTTGTCCGCTACATATCAATAACACGACCGTCAGGACGAGGATGACGAAACAATGAATTAAAACTAGATATAAAATGTAAGTTGACTTATCATAATAATTACAAAAATATTAAATTAGTTAACTGAGTCACTGTGGCAAGTTCTCGGCCAACCTACGACTGCAGTTGATAAACGATAACAACGTCCTTAACGCTATGTAATAGAGATCATTATCGAATGACCCGTCGGCAAGGCGATCGTGTGGTTGTCCGTGCTCTATCTGGTGTGCGCACGCGCAACCATCAGCGTGCGTTTGATACATTGTATGAAATCATATCAGTATTTACTAATAACACGATACGGCAACATAACACACAATACTTACATTTTAATATATTTATAAGTTCCTCTTTTATGTTATAACAAGATTAAACGAGGAGAATAAATTAAGAAAAAATAAGAAGAATGAGAATGACACGATGTGTTTTATTATAAGAGTACATACATTATATTGTAAAAAAAGAAAGGCTTAGTCACTTTGATGTATCACGTCATTATTATAAACTCCAAACAAAAATAAGAAGTCTCAAACAACTTCATCGTGATTCTTGATGAAGTCAGCCTAGACGATAGATGTCGCTGACGGTCGGTTAACACAACCATTATATTAATTACATATGGTTTATTTGTCTCAGAACATAATACCGAACATTGCAGACGAAGTCGAGAGTAACAACTAGTCATACAAACAAATACAATAACTTAGAGTATTATTCATTAGTTATCCCGAGCTCATCATAGAACAATCACCATATCAAGTTACCTTATCATGTCAGCTCTGTAAAATATTCGTCAGCGAACGCGAACTAAAATATTAATAAAATAATAATTAAATTGTATAGTTTTCCTCTCTACGACTAGGGTTTATATTAATCAGAGCATGTTATCTTACTATCGATGGTCGAACCAATACACAGACAAGCTCTCATTGCAGGTGGAAGGATGCTAGCTTGAGTCTGCGGCAGCATGTTCGGCAGCAGCGGCAGTGGCGGCTACGGGGATGGGGAGGGCTACGGACTGGGCTACGTCGGAGGGGGGAGGCTCCAACAGTACGCGCACTTCGCCCCTCATCAGACATGGCATCATCACCCGGCTCACCACGACACCTATGGTACGATCATCAACAATAAACATTGCTTTACTCTCACCTACCTCTCATATATGTTATACGTGGCTTTTCTCTCAATGTCCTCGAATAAGAGTGAAATATTCATAAGACAAGATCACGAAAGTGATGAAAAGGTACCAAAACATTTAGCTACTTCTTATTGGCCAGTGTTCACTACACCAGGTGCATACGATCATGTAATACATTACAGCCAGAATGTTATAATCGCTTTTAATAGGGCGTCATTAGAGGATAGCGTGTAGTTTGACTGAGCTGACGGTGAACTGAGACCGCAAAACGTCGAATCAATGGTCTCACAGGCCTTCCCAGAGCGATATGATTCCCCGCCACAGGATAAACTTGTTTTGTCAAATCTGTATTGAGGAGCGCTTTGTTTTATAGAACAGCCACTTAAAGTACGAGCTGACGGAGGTTTGGAAATTAAATTAATAATTAAAACTGCGGATTAATGAAGTTAACCACTTAAAGAATAAGTGTATTGTATTTCATACACTTTTCTCAGAAAATTAAAGCTCCTGACCTGAGTATAGGTTACACAACGTTTTAATATCGACACCTCGGCTGCGTCCATCGATAATGTATATAAATATAAAGTCGATCGCCGCAGCCGCGTCCCTCGGAGGTCGCTCTTACGTACGTACGTCCGAGTAACGTAACAATAGAGGACTCATGAATCAGAGCCGATAACGAGCTAGAGACCCGCGCCGCGGTCCTCCGGCCAGTCCGCGGCGACCTCTGACCGCGACGGTCGGTGTGACCTACCACCTCCTGCCATCTCTCACCTCTCGACATGGACCTGCAGTTAACTCAGTCTTGGTTACAAAACATAGCCCTCATAGCAGGTTGGTCATCTTGTCTCAGCATCAACTTCTCTTTATATTCATCTCTCTGTTCCGTCAAACCTCATCAGACAGATTGCCTGTGTTTCTTTTGTTCTTGTCGTCGCCTCTTAGTCGATATCGTTGGTTATCTCTGTGTTTACTTCTGCCACGAGCTCATTATAATATTGTTGATAATCTCCCGCTACTTAGAAACTTTAACAAACGAGTTTACCGATGTGATAACAGAAGATTTGTATTTAAATTATTTTCTTACTTGTTTTTATATGTTATGTGTTTCTGAGTTACATATTATTGTTCAATGTTATGAAATTCACGTGTTTTTATGTTTTTCTTTTATTCATTTTTTTAAAGAAATTGTTATAAATTTTAAAATACTGTAGTTAATCATTTTAAAAGGAATGTCTCCCTATTATAATGAACATTCTTGTTAGCAGGAGGGAGCGGAGTGGGCAGCGTGGGCACCGTGGGCAGCGTCGGCAGTGTAGGCGGTGTTGGCGGCGTAGGCGGTGTGGGCGGTCTGTACCCCCAGAACATGGTGATGGGATCTTGGTGTGGGCCCTACGATGCCTTACAGAGACCTCCCGCTTACGGTAAATACTCTCTTCCGTTTGTATCCTGGCCACTGGTGTAGACTGGCCCCTAGGTCATTAGATACTTACATTGTTTAATTTTTAAATTTATTCTTAAAGTTAGATTTAAATCAAATCTACATATTGTAACAGATTTTAACTCCTTTAGGGTCAGTTTCTTCAAAAGACGATTTGTTTAATCTTTCAAAAGTTTTGTGAATGAAATCTGAGATATTATGTTAAATTTTGTTTGACACTTTGAATAGAAGTAATCGTTAGAGTAAATAAAAATTAATAATGATACCACAAGACAAATACATATCTACAGATATAATAACGAACAGTGATTTAATGAGTCAGTTATTATTGGTGAACACGACGTCACCTCGGTACTCGCTGAAATTAAATCAATACCCTCATCAGTCAACCAACACTCACACATATACAATAAATGACAACATTACATTAATATCCTGTATATTGTTCATTCTCTGTCGCTTCACAACATCATCTATTCTAAACTCACTCCGCCCAGTCCACGATATATTCCTACTATACTGATGTTGACGTCAAGGAAAACTGTTTCTAAAACTGTTGTATGATATGTGAACTGTAAATCCCAACCGCACGATCACCTATCAACCGTCACATAGATGTGACCGACTTTTTACAAAAATAATCACGTGTCTTAATAAATAAAACACAATAACTTATTCTATTACTTATTATTAGATATATTTTAAATACGGAAACGTGAAGAAAGGAATATTTAGATTGTCTCTAAGTCTCATCGACCGGGTCACATTGTAAATATTTCCGATCACCCAATCCTAATAGGACTCAAGGATTACTCTCAATCTCTCTTGAACCCACGTTGAGACTATAAGACTGGCGCCTCCTCATTCATATGTATTTTGAAACAGTTTACATTTACTAATAACAGTTAAAAACTTCTCATCCTAAACTCATTTTGTCACGAGATTCATTATTTATTTGATAGGAATTAAAATTTTATAGATTCACAATGAATTTGTTATTTCAATTTTGAGAACGTTACTTTAAAAAAAAAATATAATAAATTAAAACGTTTAATTAGACCGAGATAAGTAATAGGTGCAGTTAGTATAATTACAAGGTTGGTGTTCTGAACACCGGTGATAAGACATGCTAATGTGTTATCAGGAACACTACATGCGA
>JAAAKD020000001.1:176105-193174 GCA_010014825.2 Danaus melanippus
ATAGACCTAACTTCTATTTGAATAAGTTTGTCCTCTTGATTAGGCATTCGATAGAATGCCATTTGTCTTATGTTTATTTGTGACGTGTTAATTACTCTGAATAATTAATAGATTTTTGGCTACTTGATGTTTTTGCCTTGATTTTCATCGCCATGCTCTCATTGCCATGGTTTCCGTGGCCAAAATTTGCTATGGCAATGAAAAAAAGACACGGTGATGAAACGAAATTTCATTGCCATGCCTTTTAAAACAATTTAGTTTCATTGCCATGACCAGTTGTTTCATTTCCGTGACTTATGTTTTCATCGCAACGGTATGGTTAAGGAAAGAAACAATCTGTTGTGTACATTCAACTACAAAAATATATCTCCACGTTAACCTTACGAAATTGTGTATGTGTATGCCTTTCCCTCTCAGAGACAGGGATGTGTCCATCCCAGGTAAGTATTAAACATAAAAATATCATGTGTTATTGGATTTTTTCATTACCGTGGATTGATTCTATCATTCCCGTGGCACAGTTCTTTTATTGCCGTGGACACATGTTTCATTGCCGTGCATCCATGTTTCATCGCCGTGGCACGAAATTTTTAATCTTGTATTTCTAGTTAGTTTTTTAAGCTATCTGCTAGATATTAAGCAAAAATTTTTCTTGTTCTACAGTTGCAGAATAAAAAATCCACGGAAATGAAGATTTTATTGGACCTGTTGAAATTCACCCAGTAATGTGTATATTGAATGCAAAAACTCAACACGCAATTATAAAATTAACTTACTAACTACTTTAAAGAAAGTTGTCTCTTAATAAAAGTAATAAATATATTATGACGCCATCATCACTGCAAACACTCGACCGGTGGAATATAATACATGTAAACTGTAAACGTAAAGCATAAAGCCATAAACACGACGCGACGTGTGAGTCGAGGAGCCGTGGAGGGGACGCGGACTGTGTTGCCAGATTGGGATATTTGCCCATAATCAGACTGCATCAAATATGAAACTGCTAGGCTATTTAAAATTTATATATATATATATATATATATATTATTTATATAAGATAAAAAAAGGACTTAGAAATATGCCTATTTCAGATTTTAAACATTACTGAAAATTATCAAAGTATTAAGTTTGGATTGTTTTGGATCGTTACTATCTAGATTCTAGTAAATGGTTTGTTCACATACACACACACACACATACACACATATGTATTTTTAAAACTGTTTATATTTATAAATCGTCACCGTGTTGAGAGTCGTGAGTTTGTAGAAAGAAAGAGATTGGCAATTTCGTTGAAAGTTTTCTGACAGCATTAGGCTCAGAGCCTCCGGCTCAGACACACTGTGTACACAGTCAGAGATCAGATACCGCAGGCGACGGTAGGTGTGTGAGAGAGAGCCGTACAATACATCGCGTTACAACGTGAGTAGACGTGCAATTTACTAATGTTCATCTTAAAAATATTACTATTTCTTCTATTTTGTTTTAAGAACATAAGAGTATTTATCTTGTCTTTTTTTTAACCTTTTTACATCTTTAAACTCATGTCAACATTAGCTTTGAGAACAATATTTGTATCGGTTTCCACACGAATTTAGATCAAACTAGTGTATACTGTATAGTGTCAGAATGATTACATTATATTATAATTCACAATGTATTGAAAGTCCCGTGGTTTTCCTCGAGTGTGTATGTCGTTTATGAATCCGCATTTCGCGCCAACTTTCTCCAACTTACATAACAACCCACGCTCCCCCGCGCCGCGCCGTGATCTGACCCGCGACCGCTAGTGTTTACAAACAGGATACACTAATATTATATTATATGCTAAAAATATTCTCTCCTCGTGAGACATCGATATAACATCAGGTTCTATGGAAATAATACAACATGCTCATTAAGATTATTATTATTGTTATTATGAATAAGCATTAATAAACTTTCTAACAGTAAACAATCGTCATTTGTTGGTGACATGTGTTGTAACGTTTACCTTCAGTACGTGATCAGAATGAACAAATAAATACTTGGAACATGAGGAAAGCCAGGAGTTGGTCCATCAGCGACAACACAAAAATTACGGCTCGGGATATAATTCATTGACTGGTGTCATTTCTGTTACATTTTACACTAGCTGTGCTCACGACTTTAGTTTTCATTACTTATATTAAAATACATAAAGTTTCCAAAACAATATGAGCTATGATACCTTATATTATATCAGAGGTCTTCAGTTAAAGTAGCGGGAAAATCGGTCCAGCAGTTTTAAGGAGATTTGTCGGAACAAATAATCAGACATAAATTATTAAAAATGTTATTCTAACACAGGTAGTGAACGTTTTTTAAAGAGGCGGTTATATTAATATTTCAAACGGACATTACAGTTTTATTTATTGGTATATATGAAGAATATTCTAGAATTGTTTAACTTCCTCAAGAGGAAGGTTGATAGACTGAGAACATTAAAGTTTTCTAAGAGACCAAACGAGCAAAACAAATCCTGTTTATGTGTGACGTCACTAACTAACGACCTAACTGGCCCTTTGCCTGTACCATGTAAGGTCTGAATCTCTATAGTTAAAGTGCGCACAGCCTCAGAACTGGATTTTCTTTAAAGACATCAAGCTTCAAGGTAGAGTGAATCGTTCTCAAGTTGAATTTCTCAAAATGAAAGTCAAAACGTCTCGAAATTCGGTCAAACGGAAAGTTAAACTTTCTTGCTCTGTATGAACCACTTGAAATATAATTTATATAAATACGTTCGTATAAGTAGGTAGTCCTTTTTCTTAAAGTTTAAGGGAGTGAAGACATCGAACGAACAGGGTACATTGAGTAGATAGGCATTGTGTTGTGAGTTACGTGACTGTAATAATGAGAGCACTGCATAAATACCCACATTACTACACATTACTCATTTGTCGCTTTAAATAAGGTCTTGAATAATAGTCGAGGAAATAATTTCCAACAGATGGCGCTGCTGTTGTTCGGACTAGGATTATTAGTAGCGGGCGTGAGGAGTGACAACATTACGGAGTCGGAGTCATGTGCGGCGGAGGGTGACGGCCCGTGGAGCCGAGCTCTGCAAGACTGGAGCATCTCAGCCGGTCCCGGCAGACACGGTGAGGAGTCCGGCGATTTAGGACTTTAAATGTAGCAAGCGTAACTATCCGAGTACTACAAAATAGTCCAGATATTCTCGCCTATCAACTTGATTTCTTTCGATCGCCATTTTAATAACCCTCTAACTACCTCCTAAATATTAATAGGTAAGAACTTCAACACAGGTCGAATCATGGCGCTGCCGCAGAGCAAAGGGTACTACGTGTCGGATCGTGTGGAGACACCCTTCCTGTCCCCCCCGCCGCCTCTGTACAGTCCCCAGGGGTACGCGCCCCCGGCGCAGGCCATGCAGGTGCCGCACGGGTACAAGGAGTGGGAAGGGAAACCTTCACATCCCGGAAATGGCAAGATAGTCAACCGGCCGCCCAATAAAGATAAATTCGCGCCGAGTTATGTGAGTACACAGACGCACTCACTATACATCCGCTGTATTTTTAATAGCATCATAATTATACGAGCACCTTGGTGGTGACTCCCAGCCTCCTCAGGGTTACCGGCCCTCCATCGACCGCGTGGACGACCCCCCGCGGCGTCAGGTCACCGAGACGGACCTGTACCTCCTGAGCGCGGTTGAGAAACTTGCGCACCGAGCGGACTTCATGGAGAAGAGACTCCGGCGACTCGAGGAGAGCCTGTACCTCGCGCTGCAGAACAAGGAGCCCGCCCCCGGTACACACGCTTACAAACATATAAGTTGCTCCAGGGTGTGGCGCTCTCAAGTCGATCTAGTTTAAGTCTGGACATCACGAATCCGATATTTGATACGGAGCCTTCCAAGGCCGCCTCGTGTAACGCGTGTGTTTTGGTCCAGCGCCGTGTCCGGGGAACTTCACCCGCGTGGGCTCATCGTGTTACTCCGTGTCACCAGACCCGCGGGACTGGAAGGACGCGTCCCTGGCGTGCCGCGCGATACACGCCGCCCTGCTCGAGCTGGCCGACGACAAACAGAAGAAGATCGTGCTGGCCTGGCTGCTGGCAGACAAGGCCCGCAAAGGTCAGTGACGGACCGGGGGAGGGGACGTGACACCCAGCGGGCTCGAGATCAATGTGTGTGATGTTTTGTTTCAGGTATAGACTACTGGACGGGCGGCCTCAACCCCGGCCTGCTGTGGATCTGGTCGCACTCCGCCCGTCCAGTGAACGGCAGCGTGGCGGGCGACGGCCGGTGCCTGGCCGCCGTGCACGACCTCGCCCTCAACACGCATGTCTACAGGGGGAGGGACTGCGCCGCCAGGCTCCACTACATCTGTGTCAAGGAAGACGACGGACATCTCAGTAACGAGGTCCAGCGAGCGGCCAGGGATCTCACGCGGAGGAGGGAGGGAACCGGGGGAGAGACGGCGGGAGGGAGGGAGGCGGACACCTCGAACACATTGTAGTATATGAGTAGTGATAGGTAATTTAGTATGATATGTAATAAGTTATGAGTGAGTGCAGCGAGCGGGCCGGGCGGGCCGGGCGGGCTGGAGCGGGTGGGGTGTAGTTGATGTAATAAAAGACGTCATCTGATAAATTCTTATATTACTAAATATTTACAAAGTTGCGTTGAAACAAAACAAACCGTAGTTGATAAGGTGAGCGTCGCGACTCGCGACGGACGACGACGGGACAATTTTTCACTTTAACCTTTTAATGAAGTGACGTTCAGTGTTTTATCAAAATAATTTAATATTTACAGCCACGTTAAAGTGAAAAATTGTTTACATTAAAGAAAAAAACGACGGAACTGAAAGATACTTTCACAGATAAATAATGTTAGGGAAGAGATACAACAGATTATATGATAATATACAAGAAGTGAGAGGAGGAAACACAAGAACCAGTCCTCTGGTCGGTGTTAGGGTATAATAATAATAATATATGTACTAGGGACTAGTCGGAGCGGCCGCGGCCGCGGCTGGCGGACCCGTGGACCCGCGGAACCGTGTGCTAATAAATTATACATATTACACTTGAGTTTGTTATTCATTCACCCTCGTCTACTGAACTATGGAACGGAGGGAGTCCGGGGAGCATGAGTGTTGAAGAGGGTTGGGGAGAGGGGTACGAGCTTGGTCGGTATCGATATTAAATATTGTACAGTATTATGCTCATACAATCATATAAAAAACTAACTGTTTAAGACAAAGTTTACTAAACGACTCCGGACGAATTCAAATATGACACGAGAGAGATCTTCGACCGAGAGAAGAGAAGGGGCGAAGGCGGGGGGTCAGTTGAAGTGGAACTTGAACTGGAAGGGGCTGCCGTGGTGGAAGTGGCCGAAGGGGGCGTTGAACCCGTGCTGCTGACGACCGGCCTCGGGGTCCAGCGGGTCACCGCCCGCGTCGAACACGGCGCGTTTCTCAGGGTCGGTCAGCACCTGGCGAACAGACATACCTTACAGACCTCGTATCAGCGATTGTATTGACGGGAGAACAGGTCGTGAGCAGACGCGTCGCTGACAACCCGTTCTCCCGTGTCCGTGAGTCCGTGCTCGCTCACCTCCTTGGCAGCGGCGATGTCTATGAACTTCTTCTCCGCCAGTTTCTTCTCGTCGCCCTGGAAGTTGTCCGGGTGCCACTTCTGGGCCGCCTTGCGGTACGCCTTGGTGATCTCCTGTTTGTTCGCCGTTCTAAACATATACAATATAATTTACATCAGGCTGTCGACTACACGTGCGTGCATGTGTCTGTCTGTCTTGTCCTCGACGCACCTCTTAACTCCTAGTATCTTGTAGTAGTCCCTCTGCTCCGACTGTTTCTGTAGTTTCTGTGCCCTGCTGATCCCGTCCTTGGCTCTCTGCAGCCCCTCGTCTATTTCCAGCGCCTCCTTGTAGGATCTGATAGCTGTTCATTGTAATGGGATACCTATTTATTGGTTATCTTTAAAACATTAATAATATTTTAACTACTTCGATTTGTCACAAGTAGATATAGTTTGAAATCAATGTATTTCTCTTTGATCACAGCCGATGCCTCGTAACCATTCTCTAGTAGAAGGTCCGTGTTAAGTAGATCTAGTATATAACGCAGGTACACATCTCATTCACTAACCGTCATCATACTCCCCCAGTCCGAGCCAGGCGTCTCCTCTGGAACATAACACAGCCGTATCTCGTTGTAGTTCCAAAGCTCGGCCACACTCCAGGAGAGCCTCTGAGTACTGCTCCTCCTGAAAAATTCACAGAGCTTCACAGTGGCCTCACCTTCATGTATATAAAAGTTAACAATGAAAGCCCCTTCCCTGACTGTACCTTAGCATGACACGAGCAGAGCCACTTCCTAGCCTCGAACACCACCAGTGTGACTTCCTGTTCCACCTTCAGTACTGCCTCAGCCTTGTCCACACACTTCATGAACTCTCTGTTCTGACTCGCCTCCTCACAGTCCAACAACAGTTTATCTACTTTCTTTAATTTCTTGTACAATGGGAAACACAGCTTGTGCTCCGGGTCCAGTTTGAGACATTCTCTTATTTCCTAAAACAAATTATTGACAGTAGTGTATTACACTGATTTTAAAAATACATCATGTGGCTCCAACATTTATACTTTATTTATTAAAAAAAAAAAGATAAAATGGTGGGAAATTGCTAACAGTGAAGACTAAAGTAATAGACTGTATGTGAGTAAGGTGTGATGTGAACAGGTCACTTACTTAACTATTACATAAATACAGTTCAAAATTGTTATTATTTTGAGAATCCAGAGTATTTATCTCACCTTGAGAGCGTCACTGACATGTCCTAGCTGGTACAGGAGTGAGGCGAGACGGTGGTAGCCGTCAGTGGAGTCCTGCTGCAAACGATTCACGGACCTGATGTCCGACACCGCGGAGAACAGATCGTTCTGTAACGACAACATTACACTGAGGAAACATTCACGTCACACATGCTGTCTGCTGGAGGAGTTTAAAAAAATATTGAATAATTCATTGAGATTTAAATTAAACTAATATTTTCGGATTCGTGTATTTTATACGTATACGCGTACTTTTCACCATCCGTGACCACGAAGACGAGAAGCGGAAAAGTTACCGAAACTCCAGCAGTATGTAGTTTTTAGAAGAGACAAAACCTCTTAGCATTCAATGGATTATCCATGCGGGTGCCGGGTCCATCGTTGCAGGGAGAGGAGCTTCAACAGTGTCTGGGACTTGCGACCCAGGTGTAGGTTTAAGGGGCCCCTATCTAACTCGCGTTAAACGCTCAGCTCCACCGTCCAAGCTCCTCTCTCTACCTAACCAAATTTGAAAAGAACCTACTAGGGCTGCCTTCGAAGTACGTAAGAATGTATTGATATTAGTTCTGGACAGGCCCAAGTCTTTCAGTAGGTTGTAGAGAGATTTCGCTGTTATACCTCTCGCTCCCACTTCTACTGCGTACAAATCCACGACGAACCTATTTCGAGTGAGTTCGTTAGTGAGCTCGTAATATTTGTTGACCTTGATGGTATGGTCTTTGGGGATGTTGGTTTCCCAAGGAACCGTAAGCTCTATCATCACAACGCGCTTTAATATTCGCGAATACAATAATAAGTCTGGTCTGGAGGAAGACACACAAATATCCTCGGGGATTTTGTACTGTTTCTCAACACGCGAGTAATCCGAAAATATTATATTAATTTAAATGAATACTCGCGAACGTTTTAAATCTTATGACAGTTAATATTTTCATTAAACAACTCACAAGTGCAATGTAACATTCCGCTCTAAGTTGTCTAAGGTTGGCGGCCCAGGGGGAAGCTTCCAGCAGTCTGGAGGCGAGTTCAGCGGCGGCGGCGAAGTCCCGCCCGCGGTAGTAGGCCTCCGCCAACTGTAGCTCCTCCGACAGACCATCCATCCGGTGGTACAGGGAGATCGCCTCCTCATTGTAAGGTTCACTATATGTCTGAAATATATTTTATAGAGTGAGTACATCTTTTACCTGCAACTTGAAGGTGGGATACCATCTTTACATGTAATTAGTAAAATAATGATCACACTGTAATTATTAAATAACCAGATCCAAGTAAAGTTATTTTATCTGTCAACATTAATTATAATGTTTTGCTTCTGATATGAAACCATAAAGATAAAGGATTGCATCATAGAGGTATGTGTGAGCTGCAGACGGCAACTGTTTACAACCAGGGCCTTTATCAGTTTGGTTCACAATAACATCCACACAACGCTACCCTCACCTGAACTACACTAAAAGTCACCTCACACATACACTTATATTATTCCAAATTTCATATAGGAGAAGTCATGGGCTAAAACTAGTATAGATTAATATTTGGTTAAAGTCAGTACAAGCAACTATGCACTCACAACTTGTAGATAGTCTTCCTTGGCCTCCCTGTACTGAGCTAGCTTGAGGTACACATTAGCTCGGTGGAGGCGGGCCGCTGTGAAGTCGGCCTTCATTTCTAACACCTGCAGCAAACATTCACAATATATTACAAGTTCTGACAGAACCATCATCGGCGACACTTCATCCTCACTCATCTATACTTGCCTTACTAAAATCTTGTAAAGCAAACTTGGCTTTACCGAGTGCATAATATACAGTGCCTCTCTTAAAGTATGTGAGGTAGTTATGTGGGTCGCCCTCTGAAAATATATTATTACATGTTGTTTAAGAGTGTATTGAAAAATGTAATATATTATCTACAGAAAATAAGATAAGAAAACAAAAATAATTTCTACCGATTAAAAAAATTTAAAAACATCTTATTAAATAAACTTGATAAATATGAATACATCCTAACTGGAACAGTCAATTGGTAGAATGGTCAAGGAGATGTTACTTCTTAGGATGTTTTAACTAAGGAGTTGTTTAAGTAAGGTAAATTATTGTGGTGATCATAAACGTTGCATCTTATGTGCCACTTACCTACAGCAGCGTGATAGTGTGTGAGTGCGTCAGACAGCTGACCTCGGGCCAGGAAGTCGCGGCCCAGCTCCAGGTGCTTGTTAACTTCCGCCTGGGTCGCACATTCTGAAACTACACCATACGATACATCTCCACCAGTCAGAAAACAAACCAAATGAATATATTCACGAAAATCAGCAACACTTACATTCTAGCAAAACTTCTAACACTAATAACATTAGACATGGCGTGACTTTGTTCCAATTTGTGTTTAAAAACAAGTCCATCGTTATTTATTCATATATTTATTTATACACTTAATAAAGAATTAAAGTTTATCAGTTCCAATTTGAAGAATAAACTAATTATTTGACAAAGCCACAATCCATCTTTCCTTCGTCTCTTTTCGTGGTCTGTTCTGATTGGTCCAAATCAGTTTACATTGAAGTATAATACAGATATTAAAAATAGCTGTCAAAATTAAATAATTAACATTAAATATTATATTATTCTAATCTTAAAGTAATTCCTAATAACAAAAATAAGAATCCATATTATCTGTTCTGGCATTTTTGTTCAAAAAACCTGAAACATAAATATAAATAAAGTCTGATTCTACAGCAAGAAATCAATCTTTAACAGATTTAAAATTTTGTAAAACAAACAAACTTTAAAACTATCTAATTTTGATTACATACTAGGTATACGATATATATATATTATGACACGTGAAGTGCATTTGACTACATTTCATATCTTTCCTCTTATAGATAGAATGATTGTAAGATTTAATATCAAGCATCCCACGCTTTTTACTCTGAATTAAAATATTTCTTTGGAATTGAAAATTGTTTTCTGTTTTTAGTTCGGTTAGCTATAAAAGCGTGTTTGTTTAGTTTTTATAACTATTATTTATTTAAGTAAAAAAGGAGTACCTAGTGACTGCTTCACAATTATATCAAAACTAAATGCATGTAATATGGCAAACCATTATCCTGCTTTAAAATAACATATGGACAGAAAATATGTGGGTTATTGTTATAATTTGTATTTAAATAAATAAAAAGTAACAGAGATAGATTCAATTATGATTTTTGCAATAGGCTTTAGAATAAAAAGGAAAAAAAATTGTGTATGATATATCTAACATACAGATATGGTGAATGTTATATTATTATTTTGTATTAAAAAACCTCAAATAAATACTGTTATAAATTAACTGAACTATAAGAGTATATGTAATTTAAATTTCTACATTATTATTTCAAATATTCCTTGATTGTAATGTTTAAATCTATTTCCTGACTTTGTATAAAAAACACTCGTAGTCTTATTTATTTCATTTTTAAAAAATATCATAAAATTATTGTATTTCTTCTTTAATTATTATAGTTTAAAATAGTTGAAATATTAAGGAGTAATTCATACATCAAAATTATAAAAATCACTATATTTATGTTACAATAATATGTATTATGGCAACTCTGTCTTTCTTTCACTTCAACTGCAAAAGTAGTGTCCGGTTAGTTTTATAAAGGTTGATTTTTATTATAGAAATGGCTATTTTATCTAAAAATATATTGGTCACCACCTTCAATTTAAACAATAGATTAGATTATTTTATTAGAAAGTGGTGGATTAGTGATTTTGACGATGATAACTGGAGATTGTTTTTAGGATGAGATGTCAACATAACCTCTTGACGGTTCGTGGTCTTAAGGATTAATTGTGTGGTGGTTTTAAGGAATGGCTGACGCAGCCCCATCGACTGCGCCTAAGGCGAAGGCGCCTAAAAGCAAGGCTCCCAAAGAGAAGGCCGAGAAAGCGGCCGCAGCAGCTCCCGCCGAACCCGCGAAGGCGATCCGCAAAGTATCGTCGAAGCCCCGCCACGGCCGACTGTACGCCAAGGCAGTGTTCACAGGTTACAGACGTGGTCTCCGCAACCAACACGAGAACACCGCTCTGTTGAAGGTACGGCTCTCTGTTGGAGGTTATATGTTAACATCAAACAAACTTGTGACAGTGCCGAATCTCTTTGTAGAGGGAGTCATAACATTAATAATTTGGTTAGTGTTATGTTACTAATTTCTATTATTACCTTCATTACAGTTATAAAAAAATTGTTCTAAAAACAATTGAGACATCAATTCCTAGTGTCAGCCCATCTCTTGTAGAAGTATATCTTTAACGTACTAAATGTTAATACATGTCGGATGTCGCTTGCAGATCGAAGGTGCTCGTAACCGCGAGGACGCAGAGTTCTACTCCGGCAAGAAGTGCGTGTACGTGTACCGCGCCAAGAAGAGGACGGCCATCCCCGGCGGCCCGCGAGGCAAGAAGACGAAGCTGCGCGCCATCTGGGGCAAGGTGACACGCTCACACGGCAACGGAGGCTCTGTACGAGCTCGCTTCAAGTCCAACCTCCCCGCACAGGCCATGGGACACAGGATACGAGTGGTCAGTATCACTTGAAGCCTATACTATACTGATAACTTTACTCTTGATGTAAACATGACAGACGTACAGACAGTCTGTGTAAACTAAACTCCTAAATGATGCTTAAGACATTTGAAACCTGAACCTTCATGTGGATAACTTTACTACTGATCCTCTAACATTCAAGTAAAGTGAATATTTGTTTGAACCATTGATGAAGCAAGGATTTGTTTTGTTTCAGATGTTGTATCCCTCAAGGATTTAAAACCTTCCTAATTTAAGATTAAATAAAACAAAAATCCCAAAAAAAGTTTTGTTTCATATAACTGCTTCCCCTAAACAACTTACCAACAAAGAAATTCTGGACATTGTAAAGATTAATGGTTTTCAAATGTATTGTGAGAATACAGGTAAATAAAGTTAATTAAATTATATGGTGACTTATAGAAATACAGTGAACATGGACAATAAGAGAGTGTCAGGGGCTCCGTCCTCTGTGTTTAGTTTGTATTAAACTGGAACTATGTATATTTTGAGTGTTGAGGGATTCACTCGGTTACTATTAACAATGAGTATCACACTCCGTTCCAGAGTCAATTTAGTTTGAACAGGTTTAGTATTAAATTTAAATAAATACTTTGAGCCGTTGTACAGTCACTGAGATCAAAGACCCGCGAGTATTCATTGAAACTAATATTATTTCACTATTTATTAAAACAATACTTTCCGACCTCTCGGTTACTTTCAGCACCTCGCCTTCGTGATCACAGTTGAAGATATTAGTATCAGTGTAGTCAGTGGTGGAGACGGAACACCCTCACCATCCACACCTCACAAATAACAGTCTTTAATTGAGATTCAATGGAGTAACACCTTTCTCGTAGTCCTATGATATAAAACCATGTCCAATACATGATGTATGTATGTCCTGTGCTCCATCCAAGACTCTATGTCAGAGCTTTATATAACATAACGATCTACCTACATTACACTTGCCAGCATATTATTATTTAACAACACCGAGCAAGTATAACTAACACACAACGATCACCAGAGTAACTCAGTCAGTCATGTGAGGTTGAAGAGTGTCCGCTGTCTGGAAGTGTTTCAACACTGTCTATACACACCTGCCTCAGCCTGTGTTCTGTTCAAAGCCTTCCTACAATGACTTTACCTTACCTAATTACCTTAATACATACTATTATTTATTCTCAAAGTTTCCCGGAAGTAGCTTTATGCCAGTTCACAGCTGTCCTCACAGTTTGTATGAACACAAAAAACATCTCGTTTGTCGGAGTCGGATGGCTGCTGGCGCCATCTAGTGTTGCTGCCACGTAGCTTTAACAATATACATGTAACATGAGAGGGATCCTTTGATGAGGGTCAGTACAAGTGCTGCCGCGTGCTGTTCATAATTTAAACTAATCAGAACGGGTCAGCTGTTATAAATGTTTTGTTAATTTTAATAGTAAGTATAGTGAAATATAGCAACCTTTTATTTTTTTTTTCATTTTTGGTTGACAATCAAAATAAATTTAAAATGGGAGGTACTGTTGATAATTCGGGTGTACGTTTCTCTTCGAGGCAAAATTGAAGGGAGGTTGCAGTGGACATGTCGTCCAGTCCTATGAAAAATATGTACAGTGTAAACTCCATATAACGTCACTCGATTTAACGACAAACTCTCTAAAGCGTCGAAATCATTTGACTTTGGTTGGTTGAGCTTGTCTACCATACAATGATACACTCCACATAGCATCACACCCACTCTCAATAACGACCATAATTAAATTATAAAAGTACCTTTTAAGTTGCTAAAATTAGTGAAAACTGCGCATCTGTCTACGTTCTTTTGTCGCTTTGTTATCCTAGCCCGCAATAAACTCTTAATTATATCCTTTATCACCAAGATGCCTCAATATAGCAAGATATGAATATAGTAATTAAAAAAATACAACAACATTACTGGAGCAACAAAAAACGTCAAACAAAAATAACAGAGTTTACGCAATAGCCGTTCGAATAACATTCTTTTTAATGTAGGTACATAACTACTAACACTAGTCTGAAATAAAATTTGTCTTTTTCTAATTCTGATTTTTCTTCTCTCTATATAACGACAACTCTCTATAACGCCGTAAAATGTACAGTCCCTTCAGTGTCGTTATATAGAGTTTACACTGTATATTCAAAACATTTTGAAAAATACAAAGTAAACAGAATCGGAAATTTTGATGAAGTAAATGTTACGTCAAAATCATTATTAAAATTGAATACATTATTCCATAAAAATAAAAATAAAATAGAAACTAATTGGCGAATGTAAGCGTAATGAAACTAAAAACTAATTTGAAGGAAAGTAAAAACTTGTTCATATAAATAGTGAATCAGAACACTGTTTCAGCAAAGCTTTCATTGAAGACAAGGAATCGATTATAAACAAATCATTGACGCTCGTACGGCACGCACTGATATAGATGATTTCAAATTCTTTGAAAATAGTTATTACCTGATCGACTTCTTGACATCATCTCTTAGTTCCTCATGATTTTTTTATATTAAACAGCTTCGTTCACTCAAAGGCTTCAGATTATATTGTTCCAACAAGCATTGCGAGCTCACCGAAGACATGTTCTGCCTGTTGATGAAACTGTTTTAAATCCAGCCAAACGAAGATAATATAATTTATTAAACTTAGCAGTCAAAATCAAACATTGAGAAACATTTTTAATTACTTTATCCTGCCGGGAACAAAATTTTGAAACAGCAGCACTATGTTTAAATCTTTCACTCAACCCAGCTCTACAGCTACATACTGAGACAATAACCTTACTAGTTTTACTAATAACTGTAGTTATTTCGTGAGGATCTCGTCGGGTATTAGCTGATTTAATACAATGAGATAAAAAATTAAACCAGTGTGCCTTATATCACACGACTGAAATAAAAGTTCTATCGCTCTATCTATATGTAACATGTCTATATAATACAGACATACAGACACGTATATTTATATTTCATGCACTGACTATCAAAGGAAGCGGAATGCCCTCTCCCTTGGCCCTACAGTAATAATATACGAAACTTTTTCAGCCCTTTAACCTGATCGAAGTATTGCAGGGTAGTTTTAATAATATCTACATTTACTAATATCTCATCCTCTTATACACGGACACATAACAGGTTAAAACAGTTTGCAATGATTCATTTTATATAGTGCATCCATTTTTTCTTACTGAAACACAATTACCATCCATCCATGCGTCCATCAATCGATTCATCGCTCATCCATCCATCCATGCATCCATCCATTATGATGATGATCCATGAATCGTAACACTTTATCTATCTACTAACTTATATCTCTCTCTCACTTTCATTCTCCTCGCCCCATCACACTTTTCATAACGTTTCACTAGCTTACCCGCAAGTCAAGCATGCGTAAAGAAGTTTAACTTCAACTTATCGTATTGCTCATTATTTTCATTTAAAATTTCCGTATAAATTAATTAATTAAAATAACGTTTAACGTACAAAAAATTCGTCTTTTTGTTGTAGAGAACACTGCCCAAGCGATGTAACACGTCACACATTGATAACTCAACTTAATGTTCTTTTACTAAGTTAGTCATTAACAAGACTTTAAAAACGGATTTGTTTACATACAATTTACATGTGTCATTAGTCAGCCGACCCGTTTTCGCTAGTTCAAGATATAGTCACCAGTTGGCGTGTTCGTAACTCACAGTTACCAATTACATGGCGGAGAGAGACGAGACATTTGTAGGTGGTATAGTCTAGCAGTGGTCTAGTTACTACAGTTCGAACATGGGCTGGCTCGATCGGGGAAGTACTACCCTCTCAAATAAGATCAGCGTGAAGTAGCCTTCAAGGGCTGCGTTTCGTCCGATGATTGAGAGAGCCGGTTGCATTCCCCCTTTCCTACCCCTTCGTTTTTCCCTCCAATTTCCCATTTTTTCCTAACCCCTCTTGCCTAATCAAGGGTATCTACACATCTACACATCCGCAACATGTTGCGGATGTCCGTGAGCGACGGTACTACCTCCATCAGGTAGGCCGTCTGCTCGGTTGCTCCCTTTTTCATAAAAAAAGACATGAATACAAATATATAATAACACATGAACTTGTCGTATGTAATGAGACATCATTTTTATATCTTATATTATATATATATAGCAGTTCGCGTCTTGTCAGCGACTATTAAATACAACTTAATCAAATCTTTAGTTTAAGCTTCTTTGATTTATCAGATTTTCTTAATAAATTTGCGCCCTAAGTTTGAACCAAAATATTCTTTTCAGCAATGGTTTCACTTTCCTTTTATTCAATTTTTGTAACAGATTTGTACGTGGATTCCGCGATGAGTTCCAAGAAGCTTCAGGTTACCGTTTGACGTTTGTTTATTTTGAAAAAATGAGTATATTAATAGACAGTTATTACCCTTTAAAGGAGTTTATTACTGTTTGAAAAGTTGTCGGAGTTCACACTTCCAAGGTGTGGGAAGCGTCTCGTCTACCCGGATATGATATTCCCCACTCCCCAGGCACCCGGCGTCTGATGGTTAAAAGTTAAATATAAAATGATTTACGTCTAATTTTATTTATTTATTTATTTGGTTCTCCAACAATGTGTATGTGTGTGTACTAAATATATACAATTTTCAATGAATAAATCTTAAAACTAAGTGTCACAATAATTTACAGGAGAACACAGCATGCACGAATTATTTAGCGGAACAACATTTTATTATTTATGATATAAATATGTATATTATACGAAATATATGGTATATAAAACATAGTGAAACAAAAAGTACCTAAAATAAGCAAACAAAAAACAAAAAATAGTGCGAATAAATGAATTGGTAATTTCTATTTTAGTACTATGTTTTTTACTGATTTTATGGATGTAGTAGTTAAATCAATACTATCTTGGTACTCAGAAAATACATTATACATTCTTGATAGAGGACTGTACAATTTAAGGTTAGTATAATGTCTAGCCTGACAGAACAGATGTAGATTGCATGACCTTGGCAGTCTGGAAGGAATACGAAAATTATTTTTTTTTAATAGATTGGGATCATTTAAAGATTCCGTAGCAATTTTGGTAAGAAATATTAAATCCAAAAATTTTCTGCGATTAGACAATGACGCAAAATTGAAATAACTAAGACGATCCTGATAGGAAGTAAGTTTTCTTTTTAGATTACAACTATAAGTTAAATGCCTCATAATTTTCTTTTCATTTTTTTCAATTCTGTCAACGTAGTATTTATAATGAAGAGACCAAACTACGGATCCATATTCTAGGTGACTCCGTACCAAAGAATTATACATAATTATTTTAGTAAATGGTACCTTAAAAGTTTACCTTCTCTTATTAAAAATCCAAAATTTTTAGTTGCTTTTAAAATTATTGTATCTATGTGTTTAACAAATGTAAGTTCTTGGCCAAAGAAAATGCCAAGGTCACGTATAGAATCTACCTCTTCCAGGAAATTCCCATTTAAGTGATATCTAGTTAAAATCTTATTTTTATTTCTCGTGAATTTAATATGTTTACACTTATTCACGTTTAGAGACATTTTATTTTTTGTACACCATTCGGACAATCTATTTAAGTCGTCTTGGAATAAAATTGAATCTGAGACA
>JAAAKD020000001.1:219387-229955 GCA_010014825.2 Danaus melanippus
ATATGAAGTCGATGAACGATTCGGTTAGAGCATTAACAACATGCGTGTGTCCCTCGGGGATCAAACGAGTGACCAAAATAATGGCAGAAATAGATCGTCTGATTGTCGATTGTTTACAGGAAAACCGATAATTGATTCGGAATAAATCATAATATTTTCATTCTGATATTATTGTCTCGAATCTAAATCCGTAGGGGACATGAAAGGGAATCGTTTGATGGCGAGGCGACACGTACATATGTACATCTCAGACGTCGTCTTATAATCGTTTTAAGCTCATTGTCGTATTAGAGAATGAATTATGTTAAAGAGATCCAATCTATCACACCTCATCAACTCGCGATCACGGTTCTGGAAAGTAACCGAAACGTCCGAAATATGCGGTTTTTAAAAACCCGAAAATAATAGCATCATTAATATTATTTATTAAAGGTGATCTTTTTTCTCAAACAACAGTACACGCGTGGTTTCCTATACTAATTCTAAAATAGTCGATAACGGGAGACGACGAAGTTTCTTCATGATGATGTCTTTTTTACTTCTCATCCTTGTAATGAACATATTAATAATATTTTAACCATTCACACTGATCTGAATGATTCTATACTCTTGCAGGACATCGTTGTGTTGATCAATATAAATAGTTCTGAAGCAAAATCTCTCTCTGACATTTTAATATAAAAACTTAACTCTTAAGTTATATGCAATAATAAGATTCTAGAGCTATAACGAAATCTCCAGTACCACTCGGAGCACATTTTCGTCTTTCTTAAAGTTTTTCCATCTGAATCCTCTCCCGCACTAAGTCTCTGACAAGTTCTGTTGGGTTTAAGTGCGATATAACTCGGGACCCGTCCGGAGATGTTTCCTGCTCGTAATAAAACTAGACCTTAAGTTAAGGAACTTCTTGCGACTTCCATAATGTCATTACGACTGCCTTCCGACTTTGGATGTATTAAAACACTTTTCTTGTTTATGTAGTGTAACCAAAAACTGCTTAATATTTCTTGATGGCAAACGACTCACGTGAGTGACAATATTGCAGTCATATTATAGTTAGATATAAGTTTTAATTTATCAAGAAATTCCTCGTAGTTCCAACATGAAGTCGACTCAACAGTTGTATGAAGCACGCTCTGTAGATGAAGCTGTAATTTGGTGTCGATAGAAGTAATTTAGGTGAATCTATCATTACATTACATTTTATAAAGTTATTCACCATTTTGATCCTGATAAAAACTGGTCAATTCAAACCTACCTTACATTAAGACGTCACATATTTAAACAACGTCATTTGTTACATGTATCCAATACAGCGAAGAAACAGATTTTAATTGTTGTTCATAATGTTATTTTGTTTCTATAAATATACATTTCGATTTTTAATACAACTTTTCACTTATTTAGATCTTCATTCATTTCGCGACGAAGCAGTAGCCAAGAATAAGTTTTGTGTTGAACTTTTGTCTCTCCTTTATTAACATTTATGTTTTTAGTGGGATCACCTTCACACGCTCTCAGTGACTTCGTTCGTCTAACTGAAGTCTTTCATTATGAGATCTGGAGCTGGTGTTGAGTTCCATTCCACTATAATGTCCTCTTACATATTAGATGAATGTTTTACGCCTGATCATAGTTTCATCATATCTTTTATATAAGCCTCGTAAAACCTTCGTACATTCCTTAAGTTGTGATGATGGTTGGGTTGTATAGTGGGTCCGGTGTTAACGACCTCTCATTGACTTTTTATTTAGCTATGAAATTCGCGCAGGACTTCAATTATTATAACATTGTGTTAATACAAGACAACAAGTATTGAGTATTTTAAATAAACTCAAACACGTACAGCGTATTGATTTATAAATACATTTTTAATAACCAGTAAGTCACAATATACTTATAATGATATAAAAATAAGTTATTTACAACTATGAACCAGCTGAGATACTGATGGCCTTTAATTAACGATGTTATTTTTATTAACTTGTATTATCAAGTTGAATCCACGCACGTGTATATGTATTATATGTTAAACGTGAGGTTTCAAATACTCGATGTTCATGGTGATTCCAGAGAAAAATATACGGGAGTTAAATGCTTAAGATTTATATATAAATAAACGGATTTTTGTCATGAATGCTAATACCGTCAATCATACGAGTGTTCAAGTCACATGTTTCTGTGGAAGGTCGCCTCGCCCGCGTCACTTCACGCTGCAGCAACACTCAGCGTGCCTAATTCTTTGGAAAACGACGTAATATTCTGTAGGACTGCACGTTTGTATCAACACGTATTATTTATACTAAATTAATGACCGCTCATTAATCGACTTACTTCAACGTGATGGAGAGTGCTTTGTGTTTAGAACGGAGGTCGGAGAATAAAGCGCGGTTCATTACATCTCTCCAAGTTATGTCCTGTCGAGTGTTGGAACTAATTTAATTAGCAACATTGTTCGCTGCGATACATCACGACACACGGACAGATTTACGAACTGAGCTGTCTTGTAGTCTTATAATGTATTGGGTTACTGGAGGTGTCCGCACTCCCGGGCAGCCGAGGGTGGACACCTTCTCCGACATGCTAATGAATGTGCACCGCTCACTACCACTGACGGTGAACGGTCGCCCGTACACGACGGTAGGTCTCTTGTTACCTTCGCGTACATTAAGAATCGAACGCTGAATTTTAAGTAATAATATGTACACTAGGGTTAGCTTTAATCGTGTAATCAAATATTCATATTAATGTTCTAAGTTACATTAGTATCGGTTTACATGAATTGTATCACTTTCTTGTGAAATCCGTCACGCTTGACGGGACCGCGGCCCTAGACACTTTCTCAGGCCTCGTCACGGCCCAGCGGCTCCCGGGGACCGCACGGGAGACGCCGCCCAGGAGTAGGGGGGACGTCATCAGAGAGCGTGACGTCACACTCGGCTGGATATGTAATAAGCGGTCTGCCTTCAAGTCCTCAATACATCATTACATGTTTATTAACTTATACAAGTCAGTCGTAACGTGAAAGTACTCACAGAATACGTTAGACACCTGTGTCAGACACAGTGTATGTATTAGTTCGCCTTCAGGTCTCGATACTTTTACTACACTCCTATAATAAATTTGTATGACATATTCATATTAAATGTCAAATCCCTATCCCCTACAGACGGAGTCAATATGTTGTCGTGTGTGTAATAGAATGTTAGTAGCTACTCCAATCAGTATTGTGTAACGATGATTCTGAGAAGGTTCTGGTAACACTTACTGGAAAAAATAGCAAATTTTTTGTTAATCTATTTTAATATTAGACACAAGCAAGCTTAAAATTGATGATTACACATATAAAAAACGTCAAGAGTTCATTAAAATCATTAATTCTTTCAAATGTTATCTAATAATTAACGAAAAGTGTTGCGGATTTTATATTTC
This sequence comes from Danaus melanippus, assembly GCA_010014825.2. Classification (NCBI taxonomy): domain Eukaryota; kingdom Metazoa; phylum Arthropoda; class Insecta; order Lepidoptera; family Nymphalidae; genus Danaus; species Danaus melanippus. The sequence goes on from JAAAKD020000001.1 coordinate 222,820, forward strand.
TTTGTTTTTTTTCTGTGAGACTTGTAACTAATAGTATATTCAAGGTAAGGAATATTCCTGAACAACGAATGTTCAGCAAAACTATTCGGCCGCTACAACTAGTCGGGATTGCTTTTCTCCCAGTTATCCCATGAACCCACCTCAAATAGTTATCTGTCGTGGGTTCATGGGATAACTGGTTTATTATGTTTGATATCTAGTTAGATTTCATAAACAAAATAGTACCTTTAAATAGAAGTATATATTTAAACCAATGTTGTAGTATTTCAAAGGAGCAAACATACATACATTAAGATAAATATCTAAAGATTAGGACGCATATTATAGAAGCGACTAAGAAAAGGACGAATAGCTAAAAACAAGCCAATTGTATTATATAATTACTTATAGCGATAGAGAATTCTCACGAATATAATCTACCTTTTATACAAATTCTTTGGATAATGGTCTTAATAATATATATTTTTTTAAGCACAAGATTACAGACGTGAGCAACATTAGTACGACAGTCAAATCAGGAGTTAAACAAAACACGTATGAAGCTTTGTCGAACACATGGACCATATTAGTGAATTAAGCTCCAATTAAAATAAAATAAAAACATCTTTTTGTTTTCGTTTCAGAAATAAAAATATCTAGAATATTCTTCTTAATGACATCTTAACAACAATAAGACAAGATCCATTGCAAAAAAGATACATTAATGTTTTGGGTTCGGCTTCCAAGACTTAATGACCGTAACTACAGTGTTTTGTATAAAAGTTAACTTTAAAAATATAATTAATAGTTTCTGAGAGATATAAAAAGTATCTCAAAATAAGATCCTAGTCATGTAGGTAAGTACCTACTTTCAATATAAGCACTTCTTTGGTGTGATTTGAATTCGTTTTTTGATTGTTTTAACATAAGGACCGAGAATCTGCTCATCCCATTTTAATGTCATCTTCAATTTTTAGGACTTTGTTCTTAACAAATATAAAATATTGAGATCCGGGTGATTGTGATTATCAATACTTTCAAGTTATATCTACCGTGTAAGGAACATTCAGCGTAACGTACTAAATTTATCAATACTTCTTTTACACTTGTGAAAGACTAATATATGTATGTGCGCGACTCCACTCGCCTGGATTTTGGAATTATGTTCAGAGAGCAATTAATTGTATTTACATAGTAAGAGGGATACGTGACTTTTTACAAAAAACATATTTCATGTCGTGGCTATTAGCTAACTGTATGGATTTTTTTTATTAAATTACGAGTATTACCTACTTACATTATCTTTGAGATGTAGATCATCAGTGGAAAGTTTCATAACTTTAACTTCAAACGGGCACAAACATAACAGGGTCGTCCTCAACATAAACATTTTTTATATTAGGATTAATATATTATAACTGATCAGATATATTCATGATTCAGACAGACTTACCTGTAAATGAACTATCCGTAGTCCGTAGATTTATATACATATACCTATCTTGCGTGGTGTCTTCATACACCGCGGCTTCTTCTTTATCTTGTTTACTTTCAAAAAGTTTTTTATGCAACCATAATTCTTGTTCATCCTAATCTTTTAAGAGCCGAGCTGTTTTTGGTTGCGTGAGTCACCTCAATAACTTGAATTTCCCTCTTCCTTCTCTTCGCTGTTAATACCTTATGAATGTGACTCAATATTTTTACCTTTTATTAAAAAATTTGTTATTTTGAATAACATGTTTGAAGTTTAAACATAAAGGATAAATGAACATATGTCATTTGGCACAAAACAGAACCGTACATTAATATTATCTAGACCTAAATAAGAGTTATTGTGAGAGTAGCACGCGGGCTTCTTGTAGTTATTTGATGTACACACGAAATAATGATAATGGTAACAAGCGAGAGAGAGTCCGACGTCCGTCATGATGGAAGTGTTAATGAAGTTATATTAAAGTACTTTGATGGATTATTTAGAAGGAATGTCCTCTGTTAACATAGAGAGATGTGTTAACATTAAGTAAATCAGAAGAAAAAAAATCGAAGAAAAATTACAAGTCGGAAATAATTTGAATGTAATACAAATATGTATTTCTAACCTTTCAAGTTTATTTCCAGCTAGAAAGGTGCCGTTTCTTTGCATTAATAATAATAACGTATTTATTTGAATGTTTGATGAAAAGTATTCGCCAGAAAAACGGTCATGTCTGTTCCGAGAGGAAGCGCGGTTTAAATTCCTGTAACCATTCCACGTGGATGTGATTTGTGGGGATCGCTCAGCACAACGCTGTATATATTTTTAACTATACATTCGATAGAATTTATATTTATACAGCTGTGTTTTAGAATAAAGCTTGTGTACGAGTATTATATTGATCGGAGACTAACTGTATGTGGTAGTTACCGAGTCTCGGACCGGACCCTGACCGAGTTACTGACGACGCCAAATAAGACAATCAATCTCAGTATTTGTTTTTTCATTAAAGAGATGACCTCCCTCTGACACGAGAATTGACCTAATAGCTGTGACGACTGACGAGTTCAGACTCGGAACCCTTCATACAGGAATCCTTACATTTTATATATATTTTAATATGTTGTTTTTCTATGAATGTGTCTTGTCGCTGAGACATTGTCAGTAGTGAAGTGCGGCTTCGGGTTAGAGTTCGAGTGGAGGATACTTCCTCTAGGATCTTATTACCGAGGACAGACCGCCTCGACCACGACGCCAGGAATATGTGGCGTTACACAGGTGTGGCATATAATATAGGTACTCGTATTGTATAACCTATACCATTAATATAAAGTTGGTTGAGACTTGTTGAGTTGTAAATATAATACTTATAACTAGACTTGTATCAGAACAGTGTGACTTCTTCATCAGTCATTTAGGTTTCAAGATGGACATAATTAATGAATCTGCAACCAAATGCGTCATTGTTTCAAAAGATATTTTTAAATTCTAAAAGAGTGGTGTCTTGTTGAATGAAAAACAAACATTGTAATAAATCGTGATGTATTAAACAGATGTGTTCTCGGTAATAATCTTAAGTTCAAAATCATCCTAAGATTAAAAAGGTTTATATAAAGATATAAAGTTAACCCGAAACTCACAAGGACATCTGACGTCTCTTACTATTGTTTAAATAATATTCAATCAACGTCTCTGCCCTGCTCCATAGTTAACGCGAATTGTTGCTAAAACGTCTTACTTGAAGTAAACTAATATCAAACGCATTTCCAAAGAAGTGTAGTTACAAGATACTAAGGTCATGGAAGATCTTACTGGTTTTATGAGAGAAGAGATGAAGCCACAACAAGTAATAATAGTTTTTTCAGTTTATATTATAAGAACCCTTATGTTACTGAAACATTGAACTAAAACTAACTCATTTAAATGAATAAAACTCGCGAAAATCTCAGATCTCATAAAGCTAACTCTTTGAAGAATGCCCAAATAAACTCGTAAATTTTTAATATGTTTGTTATAAAGGTTGCTACAGTATTATTTGTTTCCCATTGCTGTAGTAATTTACTTACTTGAATATTAATGTCTGCGATTACCATAAATTCCATTTGAAATGATTAGTTAATAGCACGGCTCGTGATACATAACCATTATGAAATATACTGCTACGTACTGAACTTCATTTGCAGTCACAGTTCTGATACTAAATAAACACAGTTCATGTTGTGGTCGTAGTTAGTCTTCATTTGGACCAAATGTATATTACCAGAAACATCTTTTAGGTAATGAATGCTAGTTGCCTTAAAATGTTAGCGTCGGGTCAATTACACGAATTGTTTTTGTTGAAGCAGACTAATCATTATCATTATAACCTCACGAAACCTGCGACAACTCATAAATAATTTAGTTTATTTTATGAATAAGATTCAAAAGCAAAATTTTCGAACTATATCAATCAAAAACTCAACAAAGCAAATATTTTTTTTACATTCCTCTAAAATGCTCATGAATCTGGTGACAGGGATTCTATTCGTAGATGTGACATTTCAATGTTGGGATGAGATTCGACGAAAAGAAATGGAAATGTATTCAGAATGATTATGAAACCAGCTGGAGTATATTGAAATGAGGGAAAATTGTGGATATTTATCAGTCATTGAAGTAATTTAATGCGAAATAGTATATAGGGGTTTATATTCAATACCAGATAACGAGTAACGAGTCCTACATACATACATACATATGTAAAGAGGTATACTTTATTAGTATGTTGAGAGATATTCAAACATGACACGTCTAAATTAGTATTCTGTCGATACACAAGTGGTCTATGGAAGGTTTGGGAAAACTCCGTGAAGACACGTCAACTGTGTGTAGTGACGTCACACTTCGGGATGGAATCATATGTACCAGGAGGACTCACTCTGAGAGACAGGCAATGAGTGCGGTCAGAAGATCACTTACAAAACTTATTTTATACATAAAAAATAAAATGTCCTTCTTATATCCATAAAATATGTCCTACTCAGAGATAATCAGAACATTCTCGTTGTTTTCAAAATTGATTTTAAAATAAATAGTATAACGTGACAATTCACGTGATGTGCTCTGTGTGTGAAGGCCTCCGAGTAAGTCCTCCAATAAATAGTCTTAAACTAATCAAATATTAGAAGGAATTAACAAATAATGTTATTAAATATATCCTTTTGAATGATAACACGGTCCGAGGAGCTGTTAGTCCGTAGTAATATGTAAAACAGCAGGTCCTGTGTGGAGAGATTCCGGTCACGTGCCGTCTGTATGAACGCCTGCTGTTATCGCCCCACTAAACTCTAAAGCCCGGAGCATCTCGACAGATATTATGAAATGAATCACACGGCTGTTTGTTTGTGTCGTGATGCTCTGAGACTTGGGAGGCGTTAAGCCTATCGTAAATAACAAGTTAGTAATACATTCAATATTAGCTATTTATTTTATTTGTATTATATTATTAACAAAATATTATTCAAAGGCACTCTAATGGACTACATACATTGTTTATTATGAGGAAGTTTATATTAATATAAATACTATCAGTGTCTCTATTATAATCTGTAACAAACAGGCTCGTCCGTCTGTCCGTCTGTCCGTCACCACTCACTAGTGTGGACGGTATACTCCTGTTACGAGGATAATGATTCACACGAACGAGAAGATATTATTGTTATATGTACTGTATGTGATATATAATAGTAAATAACATACATATATATCATATAGCTAATAATGAATTAAATAAGGGATTATGTAACTGTTTTTATTTCATTTGTTTCTGCGCATGAGTTACTCCTCGTCTTATAATTGACAGAATTATTCATTTTATTTTATAATTATTTTATTTGCCGGATATACAATATTACTATAATTTTACTTCATTTATGTAACAGAATGTTAAAAGTAGCGTATAATGTTTTCTTGTACTTAAAAGGGAACATTACAAACTAACTTATTTAAGAGAAAGCGTCGTAAAAGGCAATAAAATGCTTCAATGTTATTAGAATGTGCGACCTCGAATCTTCGGACAAAAAATATAATATGTAGGATCGCAGGTGTTCCAGCGGTTCGGACCGGGATGTTTGTTACATCACACTGATCACATCCGATGCGAGGGTCGGGACTCGGGAACAGGCACGGTGATACAAGAATACTGGATGAGAAGGGTACACAACTCAGGGTTTGAAGTCCCTCAAAACCACTCCTTATAGCCACATAGACACGGTATTCCTCGTCTGGACGTTGATGTGTAAACAGTGACCGAGTGAACTCCTCGTATTGTACAATGTCTCATGTCTGACGTCCTGTCATTACATTGTTCATCGTGGTGTGAAAAGTTCTCGCGAGTCGCTAATTTGACAGATTTCTGATAAAATATTAATCGCGAACTCCTGTGTTACAAGAATAAATAAAGTCGGTAAACTTGTACTCTAAAAATATAAACAATTAAAATTGTTTTTGTTTAAAAATACATTTATATTTATTACATAATAAATAGTTTATTATATAAAATTTAAAATCATGCTAAAACATGGCGAATTACTTTAACAACTGTTTATGAGTTTTTTAAGATCTCAGAACTAGACGCAGTCACTTCAAGATATGTTTCTTAAGAAATCATCTTATCCGCTCTAATAGCGTGTGACGCTTTACATTAACTGTGATACAAAACAATAAATAACTGTCGCCACTCACTCACTCACTCACAAGCCGCAATTGACACGGTAACTGATGAGTCAATGACCTTTGGATCGTCAGTTTTATGATGTATCTCAATATAACCATTAGATGTAACCTAATATACACGAAAGATCTTCTTTTGACGGGAATAGTGATGAAAGATCTGTACCCTCATCTCCTATTATTGGCCACACAACCTCTACTAGAATAAATTTGCATCCTAAGTACTGATCGTGATCACAGCTTTAAATCGTCACACTACGTACAGTGCGTTCTCAGTGTTTATTAATAAATGTTCCCATGTGAGAGTATTAACGTACACCTAGAAACGCTCCGTGTGTCGTAAAACGAAGAAAACTTGGAGTTAGGGTACTGGTACAGAAAAGAAAAGTTCGCAAGAAATTCCGCTGTTCTCAATAATATGGTTTACTTAATCTAAACAATGACCTGTTTGATCTGTTACGGACATTTTATAATATCTTTAATTCATTCAATCGTGAGTCCTCACGGAAGTCTTACAGTAGTTTTCTGTTGTTCTGTCGTCGATGTAAACAGGCCTTGCTTCATAAATCAATACACGCAAGTCAGCCCGTGTGCCGACGCTTGCTTCATACGGTAATGTTCCCTGGCCCAGGTGACTATTGTGTGTTGATTGATGCAGGCGGACACATCCGTCCGCGCTATGTCTTACAGCTTGTATTGGCTCGAAGATTTAAACTGATAAAGTCCCGGCGACGCAGACGCGCGTGTGCTATAATGATCGATGATGAGATGGTCGCCTTAAAATGTACCTATTGAATCATTCAATCATTCTAAGTATATGTTCTATAGAACTTCTTACATATTACAATAACTTCAACACATGTATTAATAATATTATTTTCTTATCTCACAGTATTGTTGCGAACTGTTTATCTGTATTTGTTCCGCTTTGTGTCACATTATTTTTTGATACTAACGATTATTTCAGTAAAAA
>JAAAKD020000001.1:478122-495675 GCA_010014825.2 Danaus melanippus
AGCCTCTCATTTCATTTTACTTTTAACAATAATTATGAATACCAATAAGTTTTAATAATAATTGATGACAGTCTCAATATATTTTCATGTTGCATCCGTCATTAAAGCTGATAGCGCCGATATATATATTGATATTTTTATTTATTATCCAAAATCATTTGGATAGGCTTTTCTTTGAGTGAGCTGAGGGAAGTTATAGAAACACACTGAAAACTCGACATTAAATGGCTGTTGTGGCCAAGAGTAGAAACAATTTTTTTGTTACAAGAGCAATGTCAATCTAAGGATTGGATTTGGAAGGCATCACAGAATTGGACTAAAAGTAACATCAGTAAAAGTGTTTTTATTACAATTCCTTGAGTTTCATTCTAAGTTTTCAATGTTATTAGAAAAGTTGCCAATTATATTTTAATATTATTCGATTGTGAATTTCTAAATATGTAAACGAAATCTAACGATTATGACTGGTCAACTGAATTGAAAAGACTTGTTTATTTAAAGATATTAATCTAGAGTAATTAGAACCGTCAGAATATAAACATTTTGTTTGATAACTCATAATTTTAATGTTGGAAGATACTCGTATAATACAGTGTCGTGCAAAATATATTTTAGGAAGGACTGGAAATAATAATTGTTACCTTTTTATTATTTGGATAAAAAAGAGAGTTTGAAAACAAAAAAAAGTCAAACCGATTCTTTATTTTAGACGACAAAAATATTACTTGTCCAAAATGTATACGATATCATACAATATTAAATATCAAAGATGTCTCTCGGGGTTTAAGATTTATGACACACTAGTTTTAAGGAGACCTTTATAAAATATAAAGTAAAGCTCAAAAATTGTTGGCGTTACTAAAGGAAACTTCACTTTATTATTTGTTTGTGCTGCCAAATGTCACTCCACGGAATTGGACTCCGAGCAGTAACGTCCGTGAAAGGGTATTGGTGACTACGATTTGGTTAAAGCGAATCTTGTCTGCCTTAAGCAAAGTTTTAAAATAGTCAGCCTCTCAGAATTTTATATAATACATTTTGGAGAGTGTACACTGGTATTAAATAATTTAATTCCTACAATCCATTTTACTACGACACAACTAGGAACACTGTGGGCCTCCGACCTTTAATTGTATTTACATACCAACAAAAAGATAAGCATTTTATATTTTCTTTCTGATGCTCATAACACAAGAACATATTTTTCACCTTTAATGTGGAAGAGTTTAAGACGAGAGTGAATTATTCAGTCACAAATTTATTTACAATTGTAAATAATTTAAAGGGGGATGCTAGTTTTATAAAAAGGAAAAGGGTTACATGAGAACCTTATACTTGAAAATCGCAATTTGAAAAGTGTAGAAGTGCTACAACCTATCGCCTCAATCAAACACAATGATGGAAGTATTAAGTATTTAATATATAATAAAATTTAACTCGAACATTTCGACATCATCTCACATTAAAAAAGGTCTGACAACACTAAAAATTTAAGACATTTGGAAAATTGTTACATCAAGATTGCAACCTTCAAGAATCAATTAAAACGAAAAAAAATCTGTCACTAAATTTATTTCAAAGATTATCATGGAGTTAATAAAAATTGAAATGTAATTTTACTATGAAATTTCGAATCTCCAACCATTTATTGCCGAATAATTCTCAAAGTAGAAATCTTGTGACCTCGCTGGAAACTTAATTCATGCTTTTCATTCTGAACTAGTTAAAAATTCTGCTCAGTTCACTGTTTAAAATTAGATCTTTCTAACTTTTATGTAACTACGTCTACGAGATAATGAAAACTTTGTGTTTTTTCTTCTTCTGAGCGGTTATATTTGTTACGGACTCATATCCAACTTCCAATACTAATCTTTGTCCTTTGAAAATTAATTTGAATCTCTCTCTGTAACAGAACTGAATGTTATTTCTCAGAGATTTTAACATTTGTATAGTTTTAGAACTATTTAGTTGACCCTGACTGACCCTATTTCTTCAAAGTATTATCAGTGTGTGCTTACTGCGCTACTCTTTTTTAAAGAGTTAGTAGAAATGAAGGTTTAAATTATAAAAATGTAAAGAAACGTTTACCAAATGAGTCTCAAAAATTGGTTTATTTTAAATTACAGTCGCCACTTTTTTTCCGTGATATCGACTTCATTAATAATATTTAAGCGAATTTATAAAAGCAAACTTTGTTTATAATCTTTTTCTACTCTTAAGCTTAACTGGTCTTTTCTCTTTAAAGCCTCTTAGGTGTCGGCATTGTACTCCGAGTAGTTAATTACAAACAGAGTTTAGCAAAATCCTGTCCACTGCATATTTCATATTTGTAAAGTGATATTTTACTAATCGGTTCGTTTTATTTCTCAATTCAACCATTTCTAAGTCAGCATAAATTTATTGTTTTAAACTACGACAAATTATTTTCGCAAATAGCAAAAGTAATATCGAATTTTTAAATATATCGAGATTTTATAACTCAATTACCTTCAATATAAACATTTGATCTCAAATACATTTTTGATCAAGAGTTTTTATTTATTTATACGATCGAAGACTTGAGAAAATTCTAATTTCATTTACACAACCGTTGATCTGTCTGAATGTGATTATTAGATATTTGTTTTTTTTTATGATTTAACTTACATACAATGTTTACTAGTATAAATTATTTTTTGTCGACTAGGCATGACGCTCTCAATACCCTCGGAGATTTCAGGAATACAAATTAGAAAGAACAATCCGGTGAAAGATGTTAAATGATTCTGAACTCTAACATCGAAACTCAACAATGATATTTGTTTGAAGCTTTGTAGTAGATCGGAGGTACCCATCGTCGTGAAAACCTAATCATGTACAGGACCTCATTATGGTAAGTACTCGGAGACTCCATTAGCTTCGTATAAAATTGCATGTAAATGTAAATTTACGGGATCTATAAGCAGAGCGTTAGCTGCAAGCCGTCAGCCCCCATTATTTAATTAATATTTTTGTTATAGGCTCAAAACATAACAAAAATTATTAACATTACATTACAAATTCATCCTTAGCTAACTTTCAAAAGACATACATTTTCATGAAATTTTCTTAAATATACATGAAATTTAATCACCTACATTTCAATCGTTACATTAATACTTACTTAATCGAGTGTAAAAAACATTACCTGTTTGACTGCTCCTTAACTTAAATAGGCTTTGCAAACCCAATTCACAGCGTGTATAATAATTAATCGTTTAAAATCACAAGGAATATATTACATTAGTGAGAGTATTCGAAATTAATATTTCACACATATTCAAGGGGAATCCTTAGTGTATTAAAGTTTAAATTACACCAGTATAATATAATACTCCACTGATATAATAAACAGCTATCATATTATTAGCTGTTCTACATATTCCATTATCTTTGTTTAAAGTATTTTATATTAGTATGTATAGCTTTAATTTATATCTAAGTTAATACATAATATTAGTCTGTTATATAAAAGATAATGAAGACTTAAGTTGATTAAAACTTCTTTCACTTATAAATAAGTTAAAAAATGAAGCGAGTTAATAACTCAACAAAAGGCAGGGAATGAAATCCGCAATAGGAGTTGCAAATACTTGAATATTTTCCGTATGAATAAGAAAACAGGTCTCAGGGCAGGTACTACGGCAAGGGATGTTTAAGAGATGGCTGAAAAGGTAGTTATGCATTTCTTAATTACAATATCATATCACGGAGATTGTCCCTTGAAAAGAGTCAATGCAAAGGAAAATTATCAAGACTGTTTTGTTACTAACATTATTTTAATCAAAAATAATTCGCTTGTTTTACCATGATTAAGCAGGAAGCACAAACAAACACACGAAACAACTTACATTTTTAGTATTAGCAGAAACAATAGTAAACATGATTAATTAAAACTAACTGATTGAATTTTTTAATTACCCTTATTATGATTAATTTGGCATTATTAATCGTATTTGTTGTGATACATATATCTATTTAATAATAAATAATTTTCATTGTATATCTACTTTATTATTAAATTATATTCCGAGTAACTAGTTTTGAAGTTAGGTATTATGTTTTTACGGAACTACGTTAGTTGCAGATAAAATAAGAAGATTATGTTAACAGTATGATGTCGAAGATTTTCGAAGGTATTTATTTCAATAAAATTAAGATTTTTGAACATATATCGTGGTTATTATTCTCATTTCGTCTCCTCTCTCTGATCTCGGTTGCTGTAAAATAAAATCTTAGTTTTATTTATGATCTTAACAGGCCTGTTTTCTTGAAAACAAGTCTTTATTTGAATGACTGGATCGTCTCCTGCCTGGAATACTAAAACTCCATACGTCTAGGCTATGATATGATACTTGGCATAAATAATATGTAAAATAGTCATTGCTTTTTCAATAAAAAAATGCAACAGATGATTTAAATGTTTTTAACATTTATTTTTGACGTCCAATTTTCTATTCAACATTTTTTTTATGAATTACAAAGATCAATATTTATGTCTTTATTATATAGGGTGTCAACCAGAGGTTCCAGGAAAACTACGAGACTTTAATGTTTATTATAATGAGAACAACATATTAATAGTTATAATATATAACACTACATGACTGCCCCGATGTTAGGATAGCAATGCCATTCCAATACTTGTCTGGTATCACGAATCTTCTGGTTCACATGGCTTGGTGTTCGTACCGCAGAGTCAGCGCTGCAGCGGCGTTACTCGTTATACTCGCATGATATTTTATCCATACAACGATATTTCCCCGGCGATGTTCATTTATTTTTGAATATGCAGCGCGTACGTAACATCTTATATAGATGATAAAAATAAGATGATAAATATACAATTATTTAATATTTCTTGGATTTGGAAATATCATCTATAGTAATCTTCGTGAGTGAAACACACTCGTTGGTGTAACGAAATCGAAACTGAACTGTGTACGGAGCATAATATTGCCTAGCCTACATTATTCTCGTACCAAAACCAACCAGAGACTACACTACGTAACGGTCAGTTGACAGTTTACTGTATTGATATATTCATTAGTGAATGGATCCAAAGTACTGTACATACATTGTATTTAGATATACTACAGTACTGTATACTAGTTTACAGTTTGTTCTACAAATATTTTTAAGACGCTTTTAACTGTAATCATTTAATCATAAAATAATTCATAACTTTTAATAGTATGATTCTTTGTCAAAAGGCAAATTATTTTCGGTGATCGTGTATATATCCTCTACTCTCATATATGGATGACGTAAGTGAAACTAGATGGAGTGTGAAAGCTTTGTGATTTTATTCAAAACTTGACTCGGGATGCGATGAAGCCTTTACATATTTATGACTTCAATATTTGCCCTATCGGGATTTGTGCACTTCACAACTTCAAAGTAAATTTTTATTACTATTAAAAATATATATATTTTTAAAACAACTTAGAAGTAAGGGAGGCTGAAACACACATAATAATAAGTATTGAAGACTAAATATTTAAATATTTAGAGCTTAATAACGACGCGTATAACATTTAAGGTCACATCTGACATAACATTAATATATTTAGGGCCTGGCTTATATAACCTACATCTATAATACAAAATTCATAGGCACTTGTCACTTGTCTTTTGCAACAAAAAGTCTAAATTATGCTTAAATGCAAAAGAATCAAGAGCAATTATTTAATTATCTTAAATTTAAAGAGATGTGAAATTTCTGGAATTTTATATATCAAAGAGACGGACGTCCGAAAAGGATTTGTTACAGATGTTGGAATGTACCGTTTTTGTCACCGAGGGTCACATATTGCGGAGAATAGCTGCAGAGTGCGGTTTGTTTTTATTGCAGATACAAATTGTGTGGGATTTCGGTGGCCATTTGAAGATGTTTATTGAATGTTTATACGAAAAATTATAGATCGGACAAATTTAAAATAGGTTTTCTATAAGAAAAATCGTGTCCCTAAATATTGATCATAATCATTATTAAATTATTTGATGATTGTGAGTGTCTTCAAATGAGACACTTGCGAGTCTTATTATTAGGAATAAAACCCGAAAATCTTGTGAATCGTGTTTAATTTCAGTTTCAATAGACAGTTCCGTTGCACAGTACAAAGGCGAGTTTTAGACTACGTTTTAGACAAAGAAAGAATTTATATTGTAATTATGTGTTAGGGTAGTATTAGAAAAAGTTTTAACAGTTGCGCCTGTGTAAATTAGATGGTTGACGGTTGTTGACATCATTGCTCTGTGAATTGTAGCAGGAGCCGCGACAGTGAGAAAATTTTATATTGCTACGATTTCAATGAAATAAAAATAAAAGTTGGACTTGTAATTATTTTATTTTTTTATGAACTGTATTTTTATATTTCGACATCGGTATTCAATTACTTAAACCAATAATATCCTATCATTTAAATAAATGCAAGTTTGTAACGGGAGGTGCGTATGTGTGTATGTCTATAATCCTAGGTGCGTATGTGTGTATGTCTATAAACATGCGAGAAAAATCGACTGCAGAATATAGTACCACATAATGATATACTAAAATTTATAATTTACAAACACAACACACACATTTTCGTACTTTACACACACATTTTCGTACTACCCTCTTAAGAAAGATATCTTCCAAAAATTACATAAAATTATAACTTCCCATTCAACTTATTTCATACACAGCCATAACTATGTTATAGGAATTTACAAGTTTTATTTTTTTAAATTATATGCATTTTTTTATTTTATTTAATAAATTTATTACTCATTTCACCACTAAGTAAAAAGAAACAAGAAGAAGTATTATATAAGGTTTATAAGTCGGTTAGTTATCCCACATTTTGAGCAATTTTATGTTTTGCTTCTTGGATATATTCATAAGCTAGGGTTTTGTTTTCACTATATGCATGTATTTTTTTATAAAAAAACATGATTTTTTATATACATGAACTTCATAACGTGTGTTGTTTTAGCGAAGGTTAAATGTTGTATACAAATTGCTTTACATGTTTGGAAATGTGTCTTATTATCTTTTATACTGAAGACATTAAAATAGACTTGCTCTTAATTAAAAAAATATTTTAGTAGTACTATAATAAAAACTTTTCCAATCAAAGTTAAGAAAAACAAAAAAGATGGAAACCAAAGATGCAAACCCAGTACAGTTTGTTTTAAAGTTTTCCTATCGTTTTATTTCTTTTAAATTATTAACCATCTAGTGTTTGTCTGACATTCCACTTGATGATATATGAAAATAAGGCTGTACATAATAAAAACGCTATTACGATGATTAATGAATGTCAATGTAGACCCTGGTTAGGTGTTCCTATCGCTAAGCATTTGTAGAAAGACAAAACTTATTACTCATTAGTCATTCAATAGTAAAACAAGATGGAGAAATAAATCATACGATTCGTGTAAACACTACAAAATTGTATTCAGTGAAGTACCAAAAAAGTAGGTATTTTATGATTATGCTCACAAATGGTTAGATAGGTCTTAAACAAATCGTAGTCATCAATAAACCCTTTTACACTCTCACGGTATCCAAAACCAGGAGGTGTCATTAATTGGCAGCACATGTATTCTACATGACACACGACCGAAGATGTGATTATAGAGCCAAAAATGTTTTTTCGGTCAAAAGTAATACAATACTGTACATAATAATGTACGTACAAAAAGTTTCTTTCAGCTTCTTTGACCTTAAACTCAATGAAGCAACTAAAATTAACGTTCCAGGAAGCCTCAACTCCAAATAACTGAACGCAGTTGGTATATTCGAGGAATATATTATAAAAGTTTGAAGCGAAAGGACGCGTCTGTATTTTGTTGAGGTATAAGTTATCTTACAGACTTTTGTAATAAATTTATAACACATATAATCACCCTTCTTCCTTGATTTGTAAAGACCTTTACATGACCTTTACCTTTACCCAGGATTATGTCTGATTATTGCAGAAAACATTTCATTTCATAGAAAAGAAAAACGAAATCCAACCAACAAATTAATGACACTCATTTATTTTATTTTCAATACCTACAAAAAATCTAAAATATTTTCAGTTTTTAGATATATATATACATATATCTTTTCTCTTTTTACTCTTTAACATAATAGATAATAGTTTTCAGTAATGGTATTGTATCGTTTGTCGCCATTTATGTTTGAAATAATGTACGATAACTTTGTTAAGATCATGTTCTACAAATACAGCCAACTAGAACTACGAAGTGAATATCTAACAGATTAAATAAATCCCGGCATTTGATTCACGGTCCGTGTAAGTTGGCACTGGTTCAGCTGCGTTGACCGCAAATCCTTCTGCTTTGTATAACATTCTAAATTGCTTTCCGACGTTTTGTAAATATGCGAGTACGTTTCGATTGCATTAAATACATCGTAAATGAATAATTATTTATTTACTCTTACAAAAATATATAAAAACAGTGATCATATTTAAAATTTGTTCACCAGTTTCTCATGTTAGGAACGTTAAGTAAACATCATTAAGACTTAGTGAAAAATTTATAATATGAAATTTTTTCTATTTACATTTAAATACACTTAAGTTTACATAAGAAGTTTCCTCAGTAAAAAAGTCACCGAAATAAATGGAAATCAAACAGAGGTAAAGTATCAGTTGAGTTTCATCTTTACATATGTAATATAAGTAATAAAGTAACGGTTTTGTCAAAAACATATTTATATAATATATTCGATTAGACCTCACGTAAAGTACAATAAAATGTTCATACAACGCCTGTATTTAATGCCCTGAAATTTTTAACTTTTCGTTATTAAAAGGTCGCGGAAAGTCTTAACTGAAATCATATTTATAGCAACGCCATTAAAAACTTACAATGATCAAATGTTTTGTGTGATTTTCATTCTTTCATTGTTTCTATATTCGCACAGTGTAGGTAAAACGATATTTAAATTAAAAACTTATTATATGAATTACTATTAATAGGAGTTATATAAAATAAAGGTTTAGAAGTAAATATTGTTTCTACTTATCACGCTTTCCTGAAACTTGTTTAAATTTTTACATTCTTAATTAAAAACCACAACTATTTAATAACATCTAAGACTTTCACGAGTAATAATTTAAATGAAACTAATAATTCTCGGATATACTACGAGTGCTTTATTTTTGTAATCAGTTACATCTCGTCTTCCCGAGATCAAGGTTGCTAAAAAGTAACCGAAACGTCGGGAGTGTATATTTTTTTACCAAAAAAATAGACGCAATCGTTTTTTAATGATATTCTGCAATGTTTAACAACGTTCTGCTACTTCAAGTAAAATTATCATTTAGCCAATATTAGTCCACTGCTGGATGTAGGCCTCTCCCAATTCGCGACACAATACCCGGTCCTCCGCCTTCCGCATCCAGTCCCCTCCAGCGACCTTTTTCAGGTCGTCAGTCCACCTGGCAGGGGGGCGTCCTACCTTACGGTAGCCGAGTCGCGGTCTCCATTCTAGGACTCGTCTGCTCCATCGGTTATCAGTCCTTTGGCAGACATGACCAGCCCATTGCCACTTCAGTTAGCTAATTTTGCGAGCTATGTCGGTTACCTTGGATCTTTGTCAGATGGCCTCATTGCGAACTTCATCCTTCAAAAAAACTCCTAGCATAGCTCGCTCCATAGCCCGCTGTGTGACTTTAAATCTATGGACCAGTCCAACCGTCAATGTACACGTTTCAGTATCTTAAGTCATAATAGGCAGGACGCACTGGTTGTATATAAATAAAATATGAATATCAAATATATTTTTTTACAAAACTAGTTTTCATGAAAGCTATGAACGTTTCATTGGTTCTTTAAAAAACTGAGTAATTTTACTTTATAAAGAAAACTGATTTTAACATTACTTATGATAATGTTATAATACACGTATGTGTTTGATTGGTTTGGAACCAACAGTTCAGTAATAAAATTATAGGTACAACATTTACTGGGTTATTTTTTAGAAAGTATATTTACACCAACTTTGGTTAGAAAAAACACCGGTCGCATCTCTGTTTGTTTATTTTGTCAGAAAAACTCAGTCCGTTTAGGTTATGATAGTCAAGGAAGTGATAAAACTAATGAACACGAAAATACGTCGACTCTTTTTATAATATAATATTTAATAATTCCCATGAATTGGGATAATGGTTTAAATGAAACTAATATTTTCGCATCTCGTCTGCACGTGATCATAATTGCTGCAAAGTAACCGAAACGGCGGGAGTATGTAGTTTATAAAAATAACAAAATTCGCGTAGTGATCAGAAAATATTAGTTTCATTTAAATGAATACCCGAAAAGTCTTAGATCTCATTGTCATCTCTCATGGTATAATGGCATTGAAATTAAAATAACTTAAAAAAAAACAGACAAAGAGGACTTTATGTACATACCTAAAAGATATGGTGTTAGAATGAGAAATCATAAGTAAGATAAAACTTCAAAGCCTTCATAAATAGAAAAACGAAAGAAAAATTATTCATGCCACTAATTGACCCTATTTAAAATTAATTATTACCTTATTTTCTGACATTATTTCCAATTTTTCCTAATAAAAAAATTTTGTGCAACTGAAATAAATATTATAACATTTCCTTACACTTATTAAGTTGTTTTTTTTTTAACAATGCGAAGCAAATTTGTCTACAAAAGTTTGTTTCGGAATATTCTTCAGCATTGCCGCTAAAGAATTTAAACTCTGTTTAAAGTTGATACAAATACAAATTTATTAGTTAGTAGATTTTAGTGTCCCAGACTCTCGGGAACTTTTGAATAACATTCACTGATGCAAATACACAAATTATTACAGCTGCATTGTAATGTCCGCGAAAATATAACGACATTAATTCACCGAGTAAACTTTTGCGGTGCCATTGGTTTCGTTTGAATAAAGCATTAAGATAAAGTTACGGATTTCGAAGAGACTCAAAATATTATTCTCGTTAATTTTCAGCATTTTATGAACATATTGTTAAAAGTTTTATTTAATTTACAGGACTTTTCTGTTTAAGTTGGGTATTTTGTTTGTTTTTATATACAGAGACACTGTTTCGTACAATGAACATGGTGGCCGGTTAAAAAATACCTCCAATGCTTTATTATGATACAAGGCCAGCTTGAAATAATTATAATTATTATAACTCTATTCGAAATTAAAAAACCAATAGTATTTTATAATTAATAATCTGTAAAGTATCTGTACATAGTGTTTTGAGATATATTCATATTCTCATAACACAAGAAAAAGAACTATCAAAAAAAAATTCGAATCGGGTTAGTTTTTCTTGAGAAAATAATAATTCCTTATCTTATTTTATATGATCTTTAAGAAATTTACCAAAGATCATAATGAACCTAGAAATAGTTTTCTTTAATTTACAATAATTTTAATTTTTGGATGTGATAATTGATACAAAGATATAATAAAGAGGCTTATTTGTTGTGATCATTTGTTTCCCCTCATTTGAATTGTTAAAAGAATATACTTTATAAATATTGCATATGTACTTGAGTAGGAAAGTTTTTATTAACATGGCTTTCTCAAAGTCATTTGATTGAAATTTGGATAATATTATATATTTATTTGGTACATATTAATACTACATTTGTCATACAATATGCACTAAACCTCTTAGAGGGTGATACAGTTATTAGATTGTCGCTCCTACAAATGGCTTATAATTAATATCATAGACTTTGACTGAGGTTCAAAACTCCTGTTCGTAATGAATAGACGTGTATTTCAATAGGAATTAATTTAATCATTTCGGCGTTTGTAATTAAAAATTAAATATAAAATATTGATTTTATTTATAGTGTTTTTTAAAATTGTGATATAAAACATTATATGAAATCAGAAACAAGAGGACACTTGGAATTCACCCGATTGAGTCACTAATAATCAAATCGACCATCTTGCCATCAGCACCAAATGGCGCTTATCACTGCTTGATGTCCGCAAACGTCGGGGCGCGGATATTGACAGCGATCACCATCTTCTAGTTGCCGAGGAACGACTCAAGGTAGCTCGGCGCTCAAACACTACTACCAATGCCGGGAAACGGTTTGACATCAACAAACTGCAGGACCCAGTCGTAGGTAAAGCCTTTAGGGTATCACTACGTAATCTCTTCTCCACCCTTGAAGCGGACCATTCATCTGTCAACGCGGAGTGGAACTGGATCAAAATGGCCTACACAGAGACCAGCTCCGTCATTCTTGGATACAACGACATACACGCGAAGACTGGATGTCACAAAAAAAATCTCGAACTTCATTGAGGAGAGGCGCAAATTTCAAATTCTGGCAACCAGGGATGGAGCAGAATGCGAAGATCTGAGGCTGCAGTATAGGCGTATACGCAAATGCATATACCGCAGTGCCCGTTACGATATGGGTATGGGCGGAAAATGTGGTGGATTGCTCACAACGCGCTGCCAACTCCGGTAATCTCAGGGAGATATACAAGGCGACGAAGGTCTTGACCGGAAAGCGGGCCCCCAAGAAAAAGACCCTCAAGGACAAAAGAGACGAACTAATTGTTACGTCGGAGGGACAGCTTTAACGCTGGCGTAAACATTTTGAGGAGATTTTCTGAGCCGGAAATAACCCCGTAACGTCAACCATAGCTGCAAACCTGCCCGTAGTAAGACTCGATATCGACGAGTTTCCACCCACTGAAGAGGAAGTAGTGAACGCCATCTAGTCACTCAAGAACGGTAAAGCTCCTGGACACGACCTCATCACGGCGGAAATGCCAAAAGCAGATATACTTTTGTGGAACATTTGATCAACCGAAGAGTTACCGGATGACTTTACTAAAGGGCTTCTCATCACCGTGCCTAAAAAGGGAGACCTTAATGAATGCGCCAATTGGAGAGGCATAACCTTACTCTCGACCCCGTCTAAGGTGCTGTGTAAGATTATCCTAGACAGATTATCGAGAACAATTGAACGTCTTCTTCGTAGAGAACGGGCTGAATTCCGACTCAATAGATCGTGCATAGACCAAATTACGCATAATCCTCGAACAGGCATCAGAATGGCAAAGGGAAATGTATTTGACCTTTATGGATTTCAAAAAAGGCTTCGACACGCTAAGATGGACAGGTATTTGGAAGCATTTATGAAAAGTTGGAGTCCCCAACAAACCAATCAACCTTCTAAAAGCTGTCTACAGGAAATATCCCTGCAAAGTCAGTCTCAACGGCCTTTTGTCGGAGGATATACTAGTTCGCTCAGGTGTGCGCTAGTTAGTTCTGAATAGGATCATACAACAAATCACGAGAAACAAGCGCCGCGGCATAGAGTGGGGACTGCCCAACACTTTGGAAGATTTGGACTATGCCGATGACCTATGCCTGATGAGCCATACATAAGCCGACATGCAAACCAAACAGGACGACTTACGACGAGAGGCAATAGAGACGAGGCTACGAATAAACACACGAAAGACCAAGAAGATGAGGTGTGGAGCAACAACCTCCTTGCCGTTGCTCATTGGCACAGAGACGGTGGAAAAGGTCCACAATATCGCATACCTTGGAAGCCTAGTATCGAAGAATGGAGGGGCTGAAGAGGACGTCACGTCGAGAATCACAAAATCAAGAGCAACTCTGTCCTGTATGGCAGTCGCGGAAACTGACCAGGTTAAAAAACTGACAGAGTTAAACTCAAAATATTCCGGTCCAGTGTCAAAACCTGTTATATGGATGCGAGACGTGGAAGGTCACTAAGGACATCTCGCATCGGCTTCAGGTCTTCGTCAATTGATATCTTCGCCGTATTCTCGGTATTTACTGGCCCGAAAAAGTCTCCAATGTGAATCTGTGGGAACGCTGCGGTGAGATCCCAATCGACCTGCAAGTCAAACCGGACCCGGTATACATACCAAAGTCAGCCGAAGACTGGACTCCCCGAGGAAAGCGAAAACATGGCCGTTCTTATCAGACCTGGCGGCGGACGATAACTGCAGAAGTCAAAAACATCGGGAAGACTTGGAGCGACATGAAAGGCGAAGCTGAAACGGGATGGCGGCGTACTGTGGACGCCCTCTGCGCCATCTATGGGACATAGGGCTAAAAAGAGAGAGAAAGAAGTTCAAGGTTGGTAACTTGTCAATGCAAATTAATTAACTTATGATTTCAAAAACAGGAATCATCAAGATCGCTTGACTGGTTCTGATAAAGCCTCAATCGTGTTATTCAAATGATCTGGGTCAAATGTTAAATAAAGCATTTTAATATTTAATATTTGGTGTTTATAAATAATAATAATAAACCATACTCCCGTATATATTTTTACGCAAGACATTATTCATATATTAATTAGTGCAGTTCCATCCGATAGTCATAATTTTGTTTTTTGTGTATGACCATGTAATCTACACTGATTATAGATCGATTTATTATTAAATATACTCATAAAAAATTAACAGCACTAATATTAAATAAATAACATCGACTATTCTGTAAAATACCAAAAGTAAATAGCTCCACGTACCTATTGAATTTAGGTTTCCCTGAATTTGAAGTCGTCGCTAAAATTATTTTTTTAATAAAGTTTATAAAAAAAAGCTATCACTTAATTTGCGTTAAAAAACTTAACATAATTTTCCAGACTCAGAAGATACAATATTGAATATTTTACTACGCTTTTTTGGTGCTACTTTAACAAAATCTCTTTCCATTCCATTGTCACAGATCTATCACACATTAATTTCCTCCTTTTTTTGAATCAGGAAAGGGAAACTTAATTCGTAAAGCACCTGAACAGCGATATTCAGGTTTGAATCGTGTTCGTGTTGATGATTTTTCCCAAAAAATGTATTTAAATATACGCTCAGAATTTCTTTTATGTGAAATATATACATATACATATATACGATAAGACGTTTTTGGTATTTTCTTAACAACATTTTGGGATATTTAAGTGTTAGTAATGTTCAAAAAAAGTTTGAAAAAAGTAATCCTTTAAGGGACAAACAGAAAATTTAAAAATAAATAGTTAACATGAGTCAAAAAGTCAAAAAATTTAAGAGGTAATGATTTTGCTTTAGTTATCTAAGCTTCTAAAACGATTTTTAAATATATATATATATATATTCACAGTTATTCATGCGATATATATAAAAGACGCTTTATGAAAATCATGTCTAACATTTGGTTACTAAAATAATCCTAATTCAGAGAATTTAGCAATTTCAGAAAGGTACACGTGAAGCCTTACATTGAACCGTAGAGAAAAAATGTACATACCGTGTCAAAAGTAAATAGACAATAATAGACTTACAGGTGTAAAGATTTATTAAAAATGTGAAAGCGAGTAGTTATGAAAAAAATATTACAGTGTAGTAGGAAGTAATCTTAGTTTATTTATACGATTTTAAAATGCCGCGGACCAGTGGGTCACTAGAATTAAGCGATTTCACTCGAGGACGCATTGTTGGCCAATATGAAGGTGGTAAATCTCAGCGTGAAATCAGTGCTGGATTAAATGTGCCGTTGTCTACCGGTAATCGTGTCATCGTGCAGTTCAAAAGGTATGAGAAGACAAGTGTTTCTCCACGATCAGGAAGACCTGAACTTTCTGACAGGCAAAAACGGACGCTAGTTCGTGAAGTTTTAAGAAATCCCGAAAAATCTTGAAACGATGTGGCTGTAACCTCAAATTTATCTCGAAGCACTGTTCAGAGGCACTTACATAGTCTTGGCTTTTATAGGAGAGTAGCAAAAAAGAAACCTCTTTTAACAAAATTTAAAAAAAAGGAGATATGATTAGTCACAAGATATGATTTGTAAGGATCTTAACTTTTGGAGGCACGTGATTTTTTCGGATGAATTCAGATATTGCCAATTTAGTGACAGTGGACGAAAATGGGTGTGGCGTCGCTCTGTAATGCAATTGGAAGACCGATATTTACAGCAAACTGTGAAATACGGCGGTGTGAGTGTAATGGTTTGGGGGGCTATTTGGTACGGCGGTAGAAGTCGTTTGGTGTTCTGTGAAGGGACAATAAATGCTGAAAAATATATTGAAATTTTAAAAGAGGGACTCCTACCGATCTTTGATGGAAGAAAATTGAAACGCGAAGATTACTTTTTCATGGAAGATGGGGCACCATCCCACAGAGCTCAAAAAACAACTGCCTGGAAATCGCAAAAAAGGCTTAATATTCTCCCGTGGCCAGGTCAATCACTCGATATGAACCCCATTGAGAATGTCTGGCACATTTTGCAAATGAATATTGCAAAACAACCTGAGAAGCCCTCGAATAAAAAAGAATTGGAGGCGATGTTAATTGAGGAATGGAGTAATTTAAGGCAAGATCAGATCGATGGTTTGATAGATACTATGACAGCTAGGATAAAAAACTTATCTGAAAAAAAAAGGAGGATCGTCAGAGTATTAATTATCATCTATTAATTTTTTAATTAAGTAAAGAGTTTTTTTGTAATAAATATTTTTTTGAAAACTACCCTGTCTATTTACTTTTGACACAGTAGTGTACTATGTATGCTTGAAAAGCGATTACTTATTCAAACTGTGTAAAAATTCAGTTTTTTAGTTATATGCGAAAATTTTACTAACTTCATTTATCCACTTATTATAAGGGTCACCTTCTTATTTGAAACTTTTACTGACCAAATAACATAACAAGTTAATATATTTGACAAGTGGAAGGGTCCAAAATATGTTTTTATGACATACTCTGGAAGTGAAATGATGGTGTTAAAAAAATAATAAACTGTTATTACACGTAATAAATCCTAGTATGGGTATCATAAAGCCCCATTAAAGTCCGTTTTATGCGTAATTAATGACTTTAAATTGTATTAATAAGTAATTGCCACTGAAGTTGGATAACGGTTTAATTGAAGCGATTACTACCGGTGATTATATAACATTGTTATTTTATACATTATTCGTTTTAGAATGTACTCTTTATATTTATTTTATTAGCAAAATTTCTAATAAACATAATACTGAAAAAAATAATAATTCAATGTCTTGAGGGTTGTCAGTACAGAAAAGGGAACGGAGAAGGCAAAGCTACGAGATTTGAAGTAATTTAAAATAGATAAACAGAAAATTAAATAGAAAACTCCAAAAGCAGCAAATGAAGTAGGTAATTTAGAAAAACCTTTTTTTTTGGCTTTACTTCATCGTCATCATCAGCCAATCGCAGTCCACTGCTGGACATAGCCCTCCCCAAGCTTGCGCCAAACATCTCGGTCCTCCGGAACCCTCATCCAGCCCGCTCCGGCAACCTTGCGTATATCGTCAGTCCAGCGGGCCGGAGGGCGTCCTACACTACGTTTGCCAAGATGCGGTCTCCACTCCAGAACTCGTCTACTCCACCGGCCATCGGTCCTGCAACAGAGGTGGCCGGCCCATTGCCACTTCAGTTTGCTGATTTTGCGAGTTATGTCGGTTACTTTGGTTCTCTCACGAATAGTCTCATTCTTGATTTTATCCTTGAGAGAGACTCCGAGTATAGCTCGCTCCATA
>JAAAKD020000001.1:709871-732008 GCA_010014825.2 Danaus melanippus
AAGTTTATTAAAATGTTTCATTTTATATTAAGAGAACTATTAAAAATTCAGTTTAAATAAATTTTATTAATCTTTCCCTTTTACATAGATACACGCATATTAATATGTAATTACATCTTTCGTCTTCTTAGAAATACTTGATATTCTGTTTTCATTAAAATGTAATTACTTTTAATTTTATTTTATCTTTTATGAAATATTAAACTGTCAATGTAGAATTCAATAATTTGAAGTCAGCATTACTTACAATTGGTATATACTCTATGTTATTGTAAGAAGGTATGTATGTATGTACGTAATTTGTCCAGTCTATATAATAAAGTTGTAAGTCAAAATCCTTCGTTACGCTTATATTTGTACCTCAAATGAAACATCCATTGATTTATATCGCTCTTAAAAATAATAAAACAGTTATTATTAGGATCGGTAGACACGAAAATAGGAGGTAAAATAGAGCTATTATTAATAAAATTGTTATTTTCTGTAATGTTCTAATTGATGCCAGTCACTACTTCCAACCTAAAGCAATTACAAATTTATTAATCACGTTATTTTCATATTTGTACATAACAAATTATATTTAAAGTTCCTAACTTTAACAACTAATTGAATAACAGATCAAGTTCATCCGAATGAATAAAAGTTATATTTTTTTAATCCTCCTTTGTTACCTCGTAATAAAATCGTCAAAAGGTTACACTGTGTTTAATTGGTTGATATCGAAATCGGTGGGCAATTCGGTTAAAAGTTCATAATTTTTTCTCCGTATTATTTATTGTATAAAGAAAATATTACGTCACAAAACTATAAAGATAATTGAAATTTAATTAGAACAACAAAAAGGTGACAGTTTCTTAAATATATATTTGTGTTGTTTTTATCTGTTATCGCTGGCATAAAAGTAATTAACTTATGAAATAACTGTTATGATAATAATAATATTTAACCACTCTCTGCGATGGAGAACCCATGAGCCTGTGTTGTCATAGAACTGAATAAATTCTTCTCTCACGTTATTCCATAACATTTTTAGAATATAATATTAATAAGGACAAGAGGGAAGGAAATGCGGGTATTTTGGATGTTATTCGTAACAAGTAACAAGTAAAATTAATCACAATTACTAATTTTAAATTTCCTATTTTGTAATTTTGAAAATCAAAATTTTACCTTTATGGAACTCGTAATTTTACCACATAAAAATCGATGACATACATATTTTATAGTAACAATCCTTTTCCTTTAAAGGCAAAAATATGAATTAAGTTCTTACTTCTTGATATTAGATATCAAAAAAATTTTTGTTTGTTATGGATACTGTAAGTTAATACGATTAACTCGAAGAATCTTTTGACCGGTCATCGATACCTTATACTTATATTGTTTACGTAGGTTTTACCCAAACCCAAAAATATATGTATATATATATATTTGGGCTGGGGTAATATATACATATATATATTTGAACCATATCGTAACAAATTCATGAATAATGTATTAAAGTATTTTAGGTCTAAAATATGTATTAAAACTTAGTTCTTTAGTTTACAAAGCATTTTTAATACTCTTCAACTTATAACCTTAATAATGAAATGTTTGAATTGTTTGAAACATTTGAACTAAATTTTGAGATGTTATAGGAACGTAATATTACATACTTTATTTCTTATTTCAACCCTCATCACATTTCATATACACATAAATCGAGTGAAACGAAAGTGTCAACGTATTTATTTCTCCTCAAAAATAAACTCTTATTTTAAATAACGCTACCATTTTTATTAATGCTTTACAATAAATTATCACAAAAGTTATTTGGTTTTATGAAATTTTTAATTAGTAGAGCCTAGCTGTGGTGGGCTATACAGTTCAACATGGCAACCTCTCACAGAAGATCGGTGTAAAGTAACTTTCAATGGCTGCGTTTCATGAGATTCGGTGGATACGGTTGCCTTTTTCCTTTCCCCACCCTTCCCTCTCCGCAGGATGTTGATGTGTGTATAGACTTTCTGTCCTACATTAGTCTAAGTCCGTTTTGAGGTGTTGAGCGTGATTCATTGGCATCGGGACCAGGGAGACCCGATTAAACATTTCACCGTTGGCCACCCGTTGTTACGTAGCGGACCCGAACTTAGACTGTCCTGATCTAAGAGGCTGTCCCGTCGCCAATGATATGAGCCCGTCATCTGTTTACCATTCCGGAGTGGGAAAACGGAGTGGAACACAGTTTGCAAACCGGGTCGGATCGAGGGCCCTTCCGTGCCCCACGCCAGCGATACAGGAAACTCTATCCTCAATTCAGACCATTTGCAATATTCTTTGACAAAATAGTTGATGGGCCATCAGCATCCTTCCATCATTCCTATTTTATTTTCCCATACGTTTGTAGTGGACTTTTGCAACATAAGGGGTATACATACATATACCGTCCATCACCATCTAGAGACGGCAATGGCAGCCTTGTTATTTTTGACCGAGACATAAATATCCAATCCTAAAGATACGTTGTATCTGTTTTACTCCGGTTACAGACTTGAGCACCTAGTTCTACACCGGGCAGGTTGTGCTTATACGTTTCAATGTCTTGACAATACATAAGGACCTGTCAGTTATGTGGGTGCAAGTGCACAGCGGTAGGTCAAGCCGTTTTAACGTGTGCTTATACAGGTCCATCCGTGGGTCATATAACCACGGCATAGTGCACTCTGAGGCTCAAACAGTGCAAAAAACGACTCCCCGTCTACCTGGGATACGCCTTGTATGGCACTACAAGTCAGCAGACTGGGATGAATTTTACGCATCCTACTCCCGGAGGCAGCTTTGGTTTTCTTCGGAAGATCCTTTGATCTGCGCGAAGGCCTTTGCGGATACTATTTTGTAGGGAATGAAATGTTTCATTCCCAGCTCTGTTATTCACACGGGGCCCTGGTTTGATAAGTCCTGTACAGAAGCGTTAAGTTCGAAACAGTTGAAATACCGATCATGGGCTGCATCTTTAGCCACAAATGACCCAAAGGCCTCCAAATTAAAAAAAGTATATAATACTACTACCAAATCCTTCAGAAAGGGGATTGCCAAGGCAAAAATGGAGCACGTACGGAGAATTGGTGCGAGACTATTGGATGTCCATTCAGAAACTGGTTCCTTTTAGTCCCTCGCTAAAGCAGTACAAAGCAATTTCTGTACGTAATATTTACTCACCTTGCAAAATCCTGACGGGTCACTGGCTCATTCCGCTAAAGAGAAGTCTGACCTTCTGTGCACTCTTTTTGCGTCGAATTTGACTCTTAACGATGAGGGTTAAGCACCGCCTACCATCCCACAGTGCCTACCGTCCGAGAAACTGTGCGTGCTGCCCTGACCTCTCTCTACGTAAGGAAGTCCAGCGGTTCAGGGGATACCCCCGCTATTGTGTTAAGATGTGCGATCCTGAATTTTTTTCGGTTTTAAAGCGCTTATTCTCACTCACTTATACTACTGGTAAAGTTCCATCTTCGTGAAAAGTGGCCAATGTCCACCCTATTCCCAAGAAGGGTGACAGCACAGATCCATCCAATTACAAGCCTATTGCGATTAAGTCTCTACTCTCAAAGGTGATGGAGCTAATCATCAATACTCCACTTTTGAGTCATCCAGAGAATAATCAGCTTATTAGTGACCGTCGGTATGGTTTACGCTACGGGCAAAGCGCTGGGGATTTTCTACTATACCTCACGTATCGATGTGTTGAAGCCATTGCGAGCAAAGGGACGGCCATGGCGGTCAGACTTGACAACCAAAGGATTTTGATCTGATCTGGCATCGCGCACTTTTATTGAAGCTACCATCATACAGACTACCTGAGAAATTATGCAACTGGATAGCCAGCTTCCTTCATGGGCGGAGGATACAGGTCGTTGTTGACGGTTCCTGCTCCGAACCTACGCCTTTCAATGCTGGCTCAGTGCCATCATCAATACTGTTCATTCTGCATATCACCGACATGTAGCAAACTAGCAACATTCGGTGCTATGCAGATAACAGTACTGGTGACGCTTATTACATTGACCGAGCTAATATTTCTCGTGAACAAGTAGAAGAAATAGAAAGAGACTTGTGTCTGTAATTGTGACATCCCTGGAGCAAGTCTCCGAATTGGGTAAGCTGAATCTAGTTCAATTTAAACCGAAGAAGACACAAGTTTGCGCGTTTACCACTAAAAAGACCCCATTTACTGTAGTTCCAACGTTCCTGGACATTTTTCTTAAGACCAACCAGAGTATTCTAATCCTTGGGGCTGACATAGCGAACGACGTTCCATTCTGGAGACATTTGGAGGATAAAGGTAAACTAGCCTCTAAAAAACTAGGGTTACTGAGTAGAGCGAGTCAGTACTCCACAAAGGGACACTTGCTTTTTTTATAAAAAGCATAGATGCGGACCAGAGATGAGAACAATACATGGAGTATTGGTCTCATCTCTGGTCTCTGGTCTCTGGTCTCTGGTCTTGGTTACAAGACTGTAGGTGCGTCCCGATGACTTTTTCCACGCAGGTGAAGAATGAGGAATGATCTTTCGCCAGAGGCTTTGACAGGGACAAACAACATGGGGTCTTTTAAACGTCAAGTGGCTTCTTTACCAACAAGGCTGGCAACGTATCTACAACACCCTTTGTGTTGCAGATGTCCATGGGCGACGGCAACTACTTACCATCAGGCAGGCCGCCTGCTCGATTACCCCTTTGGGACATAAAAACAAATAAATTGTCAATATCAAATAAAAATATGCAAAAAAATATTTTTGAAATGAAATCTGAATGATTCGATTAATTTATGAAAACAAGCATAATATACTTGTGATAATATCCTAATCAGTTTTGATTTAGCACTTTATTTAAATTATTATTCAGATTATCACTCATAAAACAAATATTTCTAATTTGAAAATTGTAATGTAGTATGAGGTTATAATTAGAAAAAAAAATATGACAATACATATTAAAAAAATCTCTTAGTATATAGTGCTTGAAACACACTGAACGCCTGAAGCTATTGTTTACTGTGATATCCTCAAAACAAAAACCTTAATTTTGGGTGTTTTGATGGAGCCCAAGGCCAAGACGGCTAAATGAACTTAGTACCTTTGCTGAAGCACTGCAGTACTTCACATCCAGATAGTTTTAAATGTAACGTAATGTCTGTGCGCTCTATTAATGGACCTGGAAAAAGCCTTATTATTGAACATAGTTTGGCTTAGACCAATTTAATAATCTTTCTTACAGGAGTTAAGAAGCCAGCACATCAATATTTCATATGATAAACTTTATGAGTGTGTCTTAATCGATACGTTTTATCGTTCCTTCAATCCAGGATAAGGTATCGGAACAGTTTGCCTGTCTCATTTTAATATATTGAAGCCACCTTAAATATTAACTTTAGCTAATTTTCATTACTTTTTGTTATAGCGGCAACAATAATACATCATCTATGAAAGTATTTTATCTCTATTTGTATTACACTCCCTGAGATACAATCTAATAACAGACGGATACACGGACAGACTGCCAAAGGATGGAAAGCTGAATTTCAGCAATAAGCTCCCACTTTACATTTTCATTACAGAACCCTAAAAGTTCAAGGTAAGTTAAAATAAAATACAATATTAGTATAAGTGCAGCTTCAAAAACGTTATAAATATAGTAACTGAATAATTAAAAAAAACAATATGCTGTTCGAAGTCATTCGACAATAAAGGATCTTCATGGGTAAAAGATTAGTAATATATTATTATTAAGGTTTTCGTTCCTTTTAAGCCAGAAAATTTATGCAATAGAATAGATTTTTTACCAAAGCGCTCAAATCAAATTAATAATTAAAAATAAAAATAAACCTGAAAGAATAACAATTGAGATGAAGGTATTTATTTTAAGAAATGTTAATATACTTTTAACAAAATTCATACTTGAAATAACCAAAAAATTACATATGTTTTATATGAATAGATATTCTGATATCATCAGGAGCTGAGGGCGAAAAACTAATTAAGCCTACATTCAACAAGCAGTGTAAAGTTAGTTTAAATGAAAATTGGAACAAACTAATAAATGATGTGGTTAAATCAGTTGCATAGCTGACAAATGTGGTTAACTGATGGGTAGACCACCGCCTAATTAAGTCTGGTTGTTTAAGAATTCCCCAAATAATAATTACACTCACTAAGACCAGTTACAATCAAATTGCTATGACAACTATTGGTAAATCAATAGGTGGAAATTAATGTGTCGCTTCTAACGTCGCTCTTGATGGATTTCAATTAGTACACCCATACGTTGATGTTTTGTAATACAAAAGCAATATCAGCGGTATCCTATGATATTTTACTATTTTTCTACTCTCATCAATCGGACGGATGAACTCAAATGCAATCATTTTAATCGAGACTGAAATTTTAGATATGAATTTAGATACAAGATTTCAGTGGTCGAATTTCTCATTTATAAAACCTTTGTTCAATTACTATTGATTTCATTAATTTTAAATTATTTTTGAAAACATAGCAGAGTCATTTACATCAACTATGCATAAGCTTTTTAAGCTATATATATGTAGGTATGCTTAAGTAATACAAATACATAAATAGTGTATTTATTAAAAATTTCGTAGACATGTATTTAAAAAAATGTAAACGGGATTTAAAATTGTAATAACTCTTTATAGTGTTTCACAGGCAATTAGAATTTCTGATTAAAGTGACAGAACATTATTTTCAACTTGAAGTCATCTCATTCATATGCGGTATTCAAGGGTTCTGTTAAGGGTCGATTAATCCCCGGCAAGGGGTCCGGAACTTTGAAATCGTTTGCTCTTACTGGACTGTGAGTAATGGTTACACAAAACACTTTTTGGCAAAAATTTTACTGATTTTGAAATATTATTTAGGAAAATTCATTTCCTACACGTAAAATAAAATTAAATATTAACTTTCAGGTAATACAAAAATTAACAATAACAATATTTTCGATGAAAAACTGTATTTATTCACAGTAGGTCCTAATTCCGTCGAGAAAGTCACTAAAGAATACGAAATGTAATAAAATTCCCGTCGTGACTTGCACTAGCGACGATAAAAGCTAAGCTTATGCTTTTAGCTTTTTATTATGCAGTTGACTCTAAAATATTTTGTGTGCTTTAAATGAAAGAAAATAGTTTTGTTTTTTAAGATCAAAAAAATCTTAAACTTCAATGTTTAATTTATACTGCAAGTATCTGCCAAAAAAAATTAAAACTGAATTTTAATATTACATATAATGCTTAATTTCTCATTGAACATCAATTACTATCAATGATAATTCATATTGACGATAACTGATAACAAGAGAGGGTGAAGATTAAGAGGAAGAAGATATGTAGACCGTTTTAAATTAATTTAGATAAATTATTTTTTATTATTAATAATTACATAGATATGTATCCTACGCTAATATCCTTATTTACAAATGGCTGTGAAATTCCCAAAACAAATAAACAAATTTTGGCCTGTGTGAGTATTTTCTATACTTCTTTAATATTTATACTTTGTGAGTTAGGTATCACATAATGTATTAAATAAATTAATAATATAATATAAATTATATTACATTTTCAGCAGAACTGCAGACGGATGACTATACAGCAGGCTAATTTGCTTATTAAATATTGACCCTAATCTCACTCAAGCTTTTTAATTTTAATTTTACCGTAATCTTAAGCATTGATCACTCCAGGAGACTTCATTATTATTGGAAATAAATTTCAAATCTATTTCTATTCCTTTAATTCTTAAGGCATAGAGCACTTGCAATACAGCTGGTAGGTTTGTTTTTCGTGAATCTTAACGTGCATCCAATTCTACAAAATCAATTACTCGTTGAACTGTTTCCTTAATGAATTTCTACTTTTCTCGAAGTTGTAGTGTAAAAAATATAATAACTTAGTTTGCTGTTTATAATGTGCTATTTGTTTTTATTAAATTTCCTTTAAAAATCTCGTGATGTTATTTAGTAAAAGAATTTACGAATTAGTCACTTAGAGATAATTACAAGCTAACCGTTAAGTTGGAACATAAGAATGTTCAAATTATAGACCATTATGTTGATTCGAAGAAATCTGCTTTAATAATTTTATGACAGATATATACTTTATATGAATGACAGATACCGAGTACCAAATCAGAGTTTTGATTTCGAGGCTAAGCTTAAAGATCCTGCGGTACCAAAAACTCCCCAAGAATATTATATATGTCAGATGAGGTTTAACGGTTTGGAAGACATACGCGATCAGACATACGATATATCGACATACAAAAATTTTACAATCATACCGGATTTAATGGTTTGGAAACAAACGACGAAGTCAAGGCTCATGATAATACACGCCACCTGGTTTATGCTAATATCCTATTTGATGCAATAAGTTTCTATAATATATATATATATGGCAATATTTCTGAAAGAGAAAGGATTCTGAAGTGATGACGTCAAGTCTCGATCTTTGTAGCTGATGAATCTGAAGCAATGTCCAGTAGACACGGGGACCGGCTTAGCGCCTCCAAAACTGCAAGTCATGTTCCAGAAAGACTGAATGTTTAGGAGGGGCAGAAAATTTTGTAACCATAACAAAATATTTCTGCTCCAACATCTTAGAGGTTAATCCTTGGAAGACCAATAAGGCTGCCTAGAATCGTTGACTGATATGGTCGAAGAGACATGAAATAAATACAGTACGCCATGGCATTTGAGCCCCGTGTTTTGGACATTTGTACCTTTAATCTTAATAATAATAATACCATCCTTATTCGCATTACTACAATATATTGTGCAATACCAACTTATCTAGCAAAAAAGTTAAATATTCCAGTTAAACATATTTAAACATAGATGTCTCTAAAAAATACTAAACTTATATCAGGAGCTCCTATCAGGGATATTAATATATTTTTTTTAGATTTACTATGTAAATTATTCTATATCTCGTAATAATACTTTTTCAGACATTTCTTTATAAGGTAACATTAATAAGGTTATTTCCGAGACACGGAACTCAAGATCTGACTTTGTTCAATATTTGTGATAATCAGCGTGTCGTTAAGAATGACTATATTATTTATGGCGTCTATTATAAACAAAAAAGATCGTACATATTGTTGGCAATCAGGTTGGAAGCTTTTGTTGAACTTCGAAGAACAAAATTTTAACCTGGAATAGAACTATTACTTCATTTAATAATAAAAGAAGTTCGTGTAGTTTATAAAATTTATTTATTACTTTACGAGGCACGAAGAAAACTCAAATCTCGGGTTGGATCAAAAGTGTTCATATGTGTGTGATGGATCTCTTATGAGAGATACTGCTATAACAGAAACATCGATTAACGTGCGTTCCGCAGTTGCATCCAAGAACTGCATTGTCATAATCGTTAGTAATGAAATTTTATCTATAGGGAATTAAATTACTGCACAAAGTTTACAATTTTTTTTATGACCGTGAAATTTATAATCTTTGGTAGTATAATTCATCCATTACTAGTTTTTCTGAAGAATGGTGGGCTTGTTTGGATACCAAGAAGAGATTACACCTTCCACGTCTAGTGATCAGAGGAAAATGAGAAAAAAATTGAGAAATATGGTAAAAAGGCAAGTAAAATACAATGAAAATTGGAAATGCCATTTCATTTCAGTCAAAACGCATATAGTAAATTTTGGATAGCAATATCTTAAAAAACTAATAAGCTAAAACGATCACACACACTAACATATACGTATATAAATGTATATATAATTACAGAAAATGTGAGAAATCTCTAGTTTTCGCCTCTTCGAATATCTCCACCGATAAGAATTCCCTTATACCCCTTATCTGTGTGAGCTACATCCACCTTAGCGCCGCAGAGACTCCAACCAGAGATTCTGTAAACTTAGCGCCGATTACAATTTAATTTAGCATTATCTACTATGTGAAAAAAGTCAGTATAAAGTGAATACGACCATGTTATAAAGTTGAATATATATATATATATATATATTCAACTATTGCCAAGAAGAAGAATATATATATATATATATATTCTTCTTCTTGGCAATTACCCCTGCTTTAACCAGGATCTGCCTTCCTACTCAAATTCCTCCACTTTGCACGGTCTTTCACATCCTCAGTGGTAAGTCCATTGGCTCTCATATCCTGCTTCCCGGTGTCCAGCCATCGCTTCTTTAGGCGTCCTGGGAGTCTTGCACCAGGGACAGACATATCAAGACAATTTTTCCAATGCTGTTCTCAGGCCGGCGTTCAACGTGGCTATATCATCTCAGGCGACTCTCTTGAAGCTTATCCTCCAAGACTACCCCGGATAAATGTGTTACGTATGCGGTCATCGGAAGTAACGTGACATATCCACCTCAGCATCTTTATCTGCGTGACGTGAAGGTCCTGAGTGTGCTTGTACAGTTTGGGCCAACATTCGTTGCCATATAAGAGAACCGGTTGGATTATGCTCTCGTATATTAGTCCCTTGAACTTGGGCTGTATTCTGCGGTCGCAGACAACACCTGTGACTTCGCTTCATTTCGCCCAAGCAGCTCTCATCCAGGCATGGACATCGTGACCGATGCCTCCAACCTCATGCAGA
This sequence comes from Danaus melanippus, assembly GCA_010014825.2. Taxonomy (NCBI): domain Eukaryota; kingdom Metazoa; phylum Arthropoda; class Insecta; order Lepidoptera; family Nymphalidae; genus Danaus; species Danaus melanippus. The sequence continues at coordinate 720,509 of JAAAKD020000001.1, forward strand.
ATAGATCCAAGATACCTGAACTTTTCCGATTTAACGGCTGGTTCAGGACCTATATGGATAGTGCAAGAGTCCGGGCTCCCGCAAGCCATGTACTCGGGCTTCGTCACATTTAGTTTCAGACATCCGTCCTCAAGCGTACCCTTCCAGAGGTTCACTCTCTACTCCAGCGTCAACCGGCTCTCGTTAATAATAGCTATGTTATCGGCAGACACCATCCGCTATGGCTGCTGGTCCTGGATGTTAGCCGAGACAGTTTCCAGCACTACATTGAACAAGAACGGGTTAAGAGCCAAGCCTTGGTGAGCCCCTACTTAGATCGTAAAGATTTTTGTATCGCTAAGAGCATTCCTAACCATTAAAACGGCATAGCGGTACATATCTTTGATGACGTCAATGTAGGCATCAGGGATACCATTGGATTGGAACGCCCACCAGATACATTGACGAGGCATGCAGTCAAAGACCTTTTGCAGATCTAGGAAAGCGACATGCAGAGCTCTCCTTTTTTCCCTGTATGCCTCCATAGGAGTTTTGATGGCAAAAACGTCCATGGTGCCCGATCTTGGCTGAAATCCACATTGACATTCGGAGACAGTACACTCTCTTCAGAGCCTAAAGTCGATCATGCGTTCAAATAGCAGCATTGTGTGATACATGATCTTAACGGCCCTTTAACTACCACAATCTTGAACACTGCCCCTACCTTTGTAAATAGGAGTAACGCAGCTTTAACGCCCTGATATGGCATAGTCCCAGTGTTCAATTTGTGGTTTAAAAGGTCCGTCAGTATGAGCACACCAAGAGAAACCGATGATTTCCAACTTTCAATAGGAATATCGTTAGGTCCCACCGTTTTTAAATTTTGATGGTTCGAAGACAATTCAGAGTTTCGTCGGGTGTTATAGGGGCAATAAGTCCATGATTAGGAGGTGGTTCGGTTGTAAGACTGCAGACGTACTGAGTATTTAATAACTCCTTGAAGTAGCATCTATATCTCTCCTTCACAGAGGCATGATTACACAGCAGCGTACCCTGGGAATCATTGACGCAAAGAAATTTTGCGATATCATGTGTCGATTTATCCCGAGCTCGTGTCAATTTGTAAATAAGCTACTGCCCCTCCACAGTTTAAAGTGTATTAAAAAGCGGTGATAACCTGTCACTGCGGGCTCTGGCAACATCCCTTTTACTGGTACACTTTGCTGCTATGTACTCTCGTCTGTCTCCAGGAGAGTTTGATTGCTGCCACTCCGTGAAGGCAGTCTTTTTTCTGCGAATCACCTCTTGCACTTCGTCATTCCATCACCATGTCCCCTAACCAATGACCCGTCCTCCACAAGAAAGGCCTAAAACTCGTTTACCTGCTGTGATAATGGTGCTGCGAAGTCTTTTGGAAGAACGTGTTCACGACAGCTAAGTCAGACGCAATACAGTTTCTGAGAATATTTTCTCCCTTTGTATTGCGGTGACCATAACCAAAACTACCGTGTACAGACTCAAACGTATCCGCAGCCCTACCTACGTGGCCATTTAAGTCCTCCCAACTACTATTTACTTCAGCTGTTGGTACAGCACATAAATCGTCTTCAAATTGGTCCCAGAATGTCTCCTTTTCGAACCCGCTACATCCTGCCTGAGGAGTATAGGCACTGATTAAGTTAGTAATGACTCCCTCGATCAGTACCCGCATCTGCATCAGGCTGTCGCGGCAACGGTCGACTTCAAGAAGACCATTCCGAAGCTCCTCAGATAGCATTACCGCTACACCAGCTTTCCCTGAAGGCGACCCATTATATGTCAGCCGGTAGCCCTGCCCGATGTTCCGAGATTTATTGCTCTTCCAGCGAGTTTCCTAGAGGAACGCACACTGGACCCGACGTCTCATAAGTACACCTACGAGTTCTTTGCATCGTCCGGTTAGATAGCCAATATTCCGCATTGCAAAGCGGAGTTTTCGTTTGGTTACTGACGTCTTTAGTCGTACCTTTACTACACGGTAGCCCTTGCTCACTTATAGCGGGTGTAGTGCGATATGCCTGCGCGTGGTTTATTGGCGACGCCCTAGCCCTACCCAGTCCTTTGTTTTTGTCCTTGTTCATATGAGTGGCGAGAAGTGATTTTAATGGAGCGACTGCCATCTGCGACTGTGACCTCCAAAACCCCGTTTTACGGGTGAAACCAAGAAAGGAAAAGATAGAGAGGCGGGAAAGAGGAAGAGGAAGGGGAATGGAGGGGAGGTACAAGACACCATCTTCATGGACTCGAGATAAAGGTATGAAAGTGGTTGCTCGAGGATCGGCGGTCGCGAAACCGTAAGCCCAAGACCAAATAATCGGAAAAATACTTAGGAGGACACGCTCTGGATGTATACATATACACATATTTATATACATATATGTGTATATATAAGCGTATACGGTAGGTAATAGTATCTATATATCTGAGCTTTTATGGATATACTTTATTGCATGAATTTACTTATCATGACCGTAACTATATATTCAAAATGAAAAAGTCTTCATTAATAAAAGGATTTGTATGTTCCTTTTAAAAGAACAAACGCTGGTACGATGGTCATCCGTCATTGTCGAGAACGTTCAGGAAAAACTAGTGAATGAGTCAACGCAAAGTTTTTGTTATGCGAGTGGCTTTAATATATGAGCCTAGGTTTCCTTAGATAAGAAATTAAAGACATGTGGTTTGTGTTAGCATCTTTTATACAAAAGCATTAATAAAATAATAGGATAGAATACTTATATTTGCTTTAATATTTTTCTTTTTTATTACAGTAATAACATTTAAGATTAATTTGTAAAAAAAAAATAAGTATCAGTTGTTTTATTACAATTAGTTGTTTTATCAAAAAGTGTATGTTATAATATATTTCCTACTACATGATTGAATTATTTCCCCGAACTTGGATTCGTAACATCATTACCCTAGACTACACATTACGCATATATTTTTATTTAAATAGCACAATTTTTCAAATATTTAACACTTTTATATCCAGTTTCAAGCTCTCCATTGACCAATTTATCAATGTTTGATGAATATACCTAAGCAAACTAAATCTAAATATTTTTTTATTATTCGCTATTTGTTTTTAAACAACTTTTATCTATTTGGAGAGCGATACTGTATTCGTGATAAAAGAGGCGAAATAAAGTGGCAATAGCTTGATTAAAAGCGGTCTATACGTTAGATGATATCATTCAATTATACATTATTCGGTATTTATTCAGTTTTCTACTGCTATTAGGAAAATCAATGAGTATTTACATTTTTGTGTATTATAAGTTTTCATAGCAGTAGGTAATGATAAAAAACATTAATACAAAAATAAAACACTTAAATGCTATTTGATTATTATTTATGCTACATGATACGATTAAATCATTTAGTTTAGTGTCGATTGATCTTCGCCATATAAGGAACGACAATTATAATTTTTAGCAAAATATAATTACTTATAATATAACACCAAAGTCATGGTTATTTATTTTCATAAGCAGCAGTTATTAAATATTTATTTTACATTTATAAAATTACTAAATAATAAGATAATACATAACTATGTAAAGGTTTTATCAACCTTTGTAATAAGTTGAGTCCATCTGTAATTAATACCAACCGAAACCTGATTGAATCAACAGGGATTTCGATCACAAGTGGCTGGTGGCATAGAATTCTTGATACAGATGAATTTTTGGAACCTCCGTGGCAGATACAAATAAATTTTAGGTATCATCTTTTTCGTTACCTCGACGTGATACCACCATATGTAGAGCAACTACTATTGATTACAGATGTTTTTTTTTTAGGTTCTAAAGACGCAAACGGGCAAAGGGCCTTCCTGATAGTAAATAGTTACTGTCACCTGAGAACATTTATAACATTAGTGGTATCACAGATTGGCCCGCCGTGATTATTGCGGAGGTGATGAACATGTGATTTTTGAAAGACCAAATATTGTGGTTCTCAGGCAATAACTCGGGCTGCAGATTGTTCCACATCCCACGGTGAGTAGTGTGATGGTAAAATGGTGACGATGGCAGTATATTAAACAGTTCCTCTGAAAATTCCACTTTGTAAAGACGACAGAAGGAACTTACATCCCTTCGTAGCTTTAGGGCTTCTAGAGTGTCTGCGAGCATGTCTGCGAACTTTGTATGGAGTCAAGTGAAAGAAGTTGGTACTTTTGGGCACCGGTTAGCAGGAAGTCGTGAGCAGAAAGAATAGTGTCGGTAGTAGGACTGAGCCTTAGGGTACGCTAACGTTATATGGCATGGGTTTCAAGCATTATCCTTTAACAACGACCTATATACTCCGTCCATAAAGGAAGCTGGACACCTAGTTTTTAATTAGTAATTCCTCGGGTAGTCCGTATGATGGTTGCTTCGACAGAATTGAGCTATACCAGATCCGATCAAAGGCATTTTGCGATGTCAAGGATGACTCTATAGCCTCCTGTTCACTTTCAGTGGCTTCAGTATATCGATACGTGAGGTAAATGTCGTTAATTAATATTGATTTTGAACTGGACCAACCCTTCTAGACCTTGAGGCAGAATGAATATAATGATTTTAAAGTTTTAACTAGCTGCTCTCAGTTTTTGCTGGAATGAGTATTATTTTTGTTTGTAGAAAGTATTTTCAATTCAACAGAACTGGTAAAACGGTAATGTAACGATTGGTATATAATGATATTGTGCTCATTATTATTGTTCTAGCCTTTCATCATCATCAGCCGAAATACGTCCACTGCAGGACATAGGCCTCCCCCAAGGACATGTTGGGGGGGTTTTTGCCATAATCGCCACGCTTGGCAGGCGGGTTGGCGATCGCAGTCAGATTTAAACTGTACTCGGATGACACTGCTGAAAGTCATCCGGTTTTTATTCCCGTAGTCGCACCGCACGACACCCACGGGAGGAAATGGGGTGGTAACATTCTAAGCCGGCACCACATTCTTCTTCTACCTGGCAATTTCCCAGCTTTAGCCAGGGTCTGCCTTACATGTTGTGAATAGTTTTGGCTAATTGTTTTTACGACCGGCCGCCTGCCTGAAATCAACCCTCTTTGGGAATGCATTAATCAGTGATGTCTAAATACTCTTAGAAAATACATATGACTCGGAAAAATCACATTGGTACTTGCCAGGTTTCGAACCCGCGCCCTCATGCATGAGAGGCGGGCCTCTTAACCACTAGGCCACCACTGACCACCACACCACTAGCCGGCACCACATTCTAGCCTTTAAATCTTTCTTTTTCCACTCGATTTTTGCGGTATCTTCATTTTTCATAATGGCGACTACGAGGCATTCTTTATATTCTAACAAAGTTAGTAACCCTAATTTCCAACTGGAATAGTTAAACCCATCGAAAATAGGCATCATTATGTCTTCTATTCTTGCTTGTTTAGCCATTTTGACTATACTTTAAGTTCTTTTCTATTTTTCGTTTTGCCGGCTCAGCGTAACGCTAACCTTGAAATTCACTATCGTATTCACCTTTTCTCTTTACTTGTGAATCTTCTAATTATACTTTTATATTGAGTTTTTTCTTCGAACCACGCTCTGCTACCATGTTTAAATACTTAGATGAAATAAAACCCTTTTTTAATGACCTCCGTATATTTAATCAACCTTCAACCGACAAAACTATGATACGACTGTTCACACACAGATTAAAAAAATATTGCGCGTTAAAATAGATTATAACATTTACTTAAATTCAACAATAATTAATAAATACTCGTTAAATATTTACAAATTACACAAATATTAAGATTCTATTTTCATACAACTAGGACATTTTAGGAGCTCTATACAAAAGTATTAATAATATTTAAATTAATATCTCTAAGAGTTTATTTAGAAGTTATTAGTTTAAGAGTAAACACCGGATCGTCCCATAATTAGCCATAAATATACTATTTATAAATACTTTGTAATCTTTGCCTTTTAAATAATATTTTTAAAATGAAACTAAAATAAACCAAAATCATTATAAGACACGTATAAATTGAACAATAAATCTTAAGTAAAACATATATAATGGTATCTGATAGCGGGCGCAAGGTTTTATTTCACTTGGGTAAAATTTATCGCAATCACTTCCTGAACGATATATTTTGCGCTGCAACGAATATTTCCGATATTATATGTGGTAGAAGTTACTCTCGTAACTTTTATTAAAATGCATAATAATTTTGATAGAAAACCCGTCAAACATTATAAATGAATATGTGTTGAGGATGTATTGTATCTTTTAAGCGAAACAACTAAATGGATTACCATTAAACTCTTCAGTGACTTAATTTAAACTTCCTAATGTAAAGGCTGTAATTTATTTAAAAATTCAAGGTTATTTTAGGAATACGATAAGGAAGTCATATTTTATATAAACTCACGTGTAACGGACTATAGATGGCGCTGATTCATATCTATTTTATTTACAAATACATTATTAATTTTTCTTTGACTCTCATCTATGTTAAAGAAGTCGTGGACATAAGGTTTAATTCAACTGAATGAGAATATTTCAAAATATTACAATAAGTTTAAATGCGATCACTTTATCGTTTATGAAAATTTAAAATATTTGTTACAAAGAAGATAGAAGTAATTAATAATAATTTCACATGACTTTCAATTGTAAAACTCAAATTTATTAAAATATGAAATTATATTTCATTACAAAGAATATTATCCTCAATTGATTAATTATTTATGCTGAATTAAATCATGTATGAAATCGCATTCCCGAACTTATACCAATAAATACTATCCAAAGTATTGTACTATACGGTAGTTAAAGGAATCGAACTTAAAGGTAAATGGCCTAAACATTTAATCGGTAATTGGGTTTTGTTATTTGCTATATAAAGAAAAATAAAGCTATAAAATTGTTTTTTTTTTATATCAGTTTATCGTATCATTCAAACCAAAAAGTCCTATTTATGTGATTACAAAAACGGAAAATGTAATTTTTGACAAAAAAACTTTTCACAAACAATTAGTCATAATCGTGAACATAAAACATTTGTCATCCTGTGTCAAAAGTAACAAGTTCTGATTACAGTGAATTATGTCACGGAAAAATGGGGTAGCAACACGCAGGAAACGAATTTGTGACACAAACGATGAATTAATGAGAAACTATTTCATAATTAACAGATAGAAAACCTTCATAATCATTAAAATGTTAAAACTGTAATTATATGTAAATATTTTGTATTAAATTTAAATCATAAATTAAGCCGTCACTCCTCAATGTCGGTGTTTGAAGTCTTTGCAACAAACATTATATGCTTCTTAAAAAATAATATAAAAGGGATTAAAAATATTAAGTGAAACTAACTGTATATGAGTTTGTGCAGGATAATAAAGTAAACTCGTACATAATATGTTTATACCGGGACAATAGGTGTCTTATATGCTGTTTAAATTTGAAATAATTCCATTATAGGCAAAGTAGAAACATTTCAGCACAGTATTCTCATTACGGTCAGTCGTACGATTCGCACAATAAAAGTACAAAAACTCTGAAATTATAACAGATTGGCGGAAAGAACCACTTCATAGATAAAATTTCGGCTATATAAATATCTGTTGTTCGTTTATAAGGAGTATAAGAATATTCGTAGAAAAAAGTTATTAACAATGTCTAAGATAATCTTGTAAACAATATAACAAATAGATGATTCGAATTATAATAATCCAATTTGTTAATTGTTCATTAAAAACATAAAATTTAAGCCTATCAGAGCCCATTGCTGAGCACAGGCCTCTTCTCACATGGAGAAGGTTTTGAGCGTTAATCACCACGCTTGCTCAAGACGGGTTGGTGATTTCAAACTTATAATTGGGAAATTATAAGTCCAGGTTTCCTCACGATGTTTTCCTTCACCGTCTTTCAGTAGTGTCTAAATACTCTTAGAAAGTACATATGACTCGGAAAAATGACATTGGTACTTGCCGGAATTCGAACCCGCGTCCTCATGCATGAGAGGCGGTCTTTAAACCACTAGGCCACCACTGACTATTAAAAACATACTAGTAATTTATTCAGATAGGGTCAATTTTTTTTATAGTGGTGTAAACTTATTTCTGAAAAAGATTTTAGGCATTAAAGTTTTACCCATCTTCTGTTGTAAACACTCCGGGAGCACTAAATTAGTAAAAAGATTTGTACGGCTAAAAGGCACAAACGCTCCACCAATAGATATCCGTCCTTGTCGGGAACGTCCAGAAAAAACTACTAAATGAGTCAACACAAAGTTTTTGCTGTGAGAGTGGCTTTAGTATACATTTATTTAGCAAGGAAACGTAAGACATGTGCACTGTGTAAACATCTTGTTAGCGTGTATATACGATTTGAATGTTGAAATATGTTTTGTGTAAGTTACAGTAATATATTCCTTAACGGCTTATTACTATTACAACAGTACTGGTACCTGATAATAAAACACAACACCGAAAACATATTTTTAATCATAAATTGTGTTTTTATATCAGATCTTTTAATGAAACCATTATTTTAATTTATGTACTGCTGAAAGTTTTTAATGTTAAATGGTCGGTATTGTTTTTAAATGGATGATAAATTTTATACCGGGTCAAGGGAAGTCATGTTAAAATTTTACCTATATTTAATTTCACAGGAATAATCATATTTTGAATACTATTAACTCCAGGGTAATAGTTCCTGATACTCTTTCTTATCTTATAGAAATATTTTTTTCTAGGATGACTCTCATTAACGATCTTACATACTGACCATAACCTTATCTGAAAAAATCTTATCCGTCCCTTTTCCTACTACCACATTCCTTTACAGTGATAGCTGCCCCAGTCTGAAACTCCTTGCCCTTATTTGTAGGAAGCGCTACTTCCCTTGTGCTTGCATCAAAGTTAAGGAGTTTTATTTCACTCAAAACCTGCCCTAAATTGTCTTCATCCTACTCCAATGTTTATGATGTCAAATGTTTCTATCCGAAATATTTCTTTTTGTGTATAGTGATGCTTATATTTGTGTCAATGTGGGTGTATACTAGAAATAACTATTTTGTTTTATATTAATATTATTTAATTGAAGTGTTCCTGGGAGTCTCACTATACGATCAATATGAGCTAAGCATTAACGAATAGAATATGTTGCAAAATCGGAATTTTGTCTGTTTTATATCTTTTGTAAAGACTTAAACATAATCTGTTATGGTTATATTAACAAACATTTTTGATTTCAATACATAGCAATCAATTAATAAATATTTGTTTTAGTATCATTAATACGAGTATATTACATACAAACGTGTTTTTCACCGATTGGAACCAAATTGACGTCTCCCGACACCAGTTGGTACGAATTTTTTTCTCTAAGTGCAAAAGTAATTTAAGGAGGTGTAGCCATAATTTATCTACGTCATCTTAAGTAGCAAGTTTTTATTCAGTTCTTTTAATATAAGTGCTTTGATTCAGTACCTAGAGTTTTTAAGATTAAATAGTAACTCCTCGAGCACTATTCTTCAGGGTTTATAGTATTTGCGACAAAGATATTGCATCCTTGTTAGAGTTTTAAAGAAAGCATTTATTATTTCAAACAAACAATAATTTAAATAAGACTTTGTTTTTCTATAGAGGAATAAATAATAAATCATTTCAATAAACAAATTGAAAAATATGGCCAGAAAGCTCAAAACTTATACTGTCATTGGAATTCTAGAGATGAACGTGTATTCGCTAAACGTACATATGTCGTCAGTAGAGAAAAGTGGCTGCAAATTAAATAGAAAGACACACGATATATCTTACAGAAACATTTCTAAAAGTGTATCTACGGATTTTTATTTAGTTTAAAAGTAAGATGTACACATATCAGTCTATTTTAAATATTCTAATTGTTTGAAAATTTATCAAACATAAGTCTATGTATATTTATAACTAATTTTAAAATCTGTAGCTAAATTTATTTGAGAAACAAAATCCAACACACGTTTATCCCTGCTTACGACCAAAAAAAAACTGCATTAAACAAATCATAATTTCGAAATTAAACTTTAATAACACTGTCACTATTTTATGAAATTCATGAAAGTCAATTTTAATTTTGGTATTCGAATTTTCGCACTACATTCATGAAGCGGGCGCCGCTTCAGTTGAAATGCAGATATTATAATAGAAGTATCTCGTTGCAAAGTATATTAAAATACTTTGTGTTTCTGTTTCATAATAAAATGTACCTACATAGATATTAGATTGTAAGTAAATAAGATGTAAAAAAATGCTTATAAAGAAATAAAAATGGGACCTTCAAACTGAAATTAATTTAAATTTAAACAGAAACAGAAAAATAGATGCAACGACTTCTTTTCTCTACTGAGATCAATAACTGGTTTCCCAATATTAAAACAATTCTTACATAGTTGTAATATCAACCTTGTTATACGTTCGTACATTATTAAAAATATCAGGTTTGGGCTAATTAAACAGATTTATATTGTAATATAGCATTGCCACATTGCCGTGTGATGCCGGCTTAGAATAGCATCACCCCATATCCTCCCGTGGGTGTCGTAAGAGGCGACTGAGGGAAAAATCAGGGCATGAGCAGCAGCATGACCCTGCTCATCACCAACACCTACTGCGGTCACCAACCCGCCTGCCAAGCGTGGTGACTAATGGAAAACTAACCCCCATGGACACAGCACCAAGGATACGGCCCTCAGTGCCCGGCAGCCCTGCTATTCCCGGTCAAGGCAGCGGCCGTGGTCACGGCAGGGCAGAGGGTGCTAAGAATCACCGGAGTCGAGGCTGCCAAATCCGAAAAAAACAACTTTACTTGGCAACGTATAATGGACGTATGATTCGGCTGGACCATCACCTCACAGAACTGGAAGTAGAGTTGAGTCAGATAAAGTGGAGTATATTCGGGTTATCGGAAGTCCGGAGAGAGGGGGAGGATACGATAACCCTGGACTCCGGCCACTTGCTCTACTTCCGGGAAGGTGATAGGGCCTCCCAAGGTGGTATCGGTTTTCTGGTCCACAGAGCTCTCGCTGGCAACGTGGTGGAAGTTAGCAGTGTGTCGACACGGGTAGAATACCTCGTAGTCAAGCTCACCAAGTGCAGGTCGACGGCGTTCTTCTCGAAGTTGTACAGGACTACATTTACCGAGGCCAGACAATACAACTTTGCTGACACAACTTTGAGAAGGAAGCAGATAGGAGGATTCAGTTGGGTTGGGCGGCATTTGGCAAGCTCCGTCGAGTCCTAACGTCAACCATTCCGCAAAGCCCGAAGACAAAGGTCTTCGAGCAATGTGTCCTACCGGTAATGAAATACGCTGCCGAGACGTGGACACTGACAGTGGGGCTGATCCACAGGTTAAAAGTCGCTCAGCGTGCTATGGAGCGAGCCATGCTCGGAGTTTCTCTCAAGGATAAAATCAAGAATGAGACTATTCGTGAGAGAACCAAAGTAACCGACATAGCTT
>JAAAKD020000001.1:891283-908440 GCA_010014825.2 Danaus melanippus
TACTTCGTATAAAAAATCTGTAGGTCCATAAAAATGCCACCGTGATTACAAATAAAAATCAAACCCTAATTTATTTTACAATAAGTTTGCAGATGGTGATGATTATATTCTTTTAATAATATTTTGGATTTGTTTTTTCAAAATTTTTCTTGGAATTAGAAGTGGTTAAGAATCTATTTAGAATTTATGGTTTGATTTGATAAGCTAACTGGAATGGAAGATAGCAATTTAACTGTTTTTGAATCGATAGGGGATTGTTATTATTTACATTCATTTTTCAGATCATATACTCGGCTCTGAATCCTCTTCATTTTCAAAAATATTATGTTGTCCCCACAATATATGTATGTTATTATTCTAGACAGTAATGACAGAAAAATAATTAATTTTAAAACATTCTAGACTTTGAAATCAGTATATTTAAATTATTCTAAACGAATTTTTTGGAACACGTTGTAATAATGGATTTTTGGTGTGGAGCAAAACAAACACTCTTGGAAGAAAATACATTGCTGAGTAATTTACAACAGAATTTAAAAACAATAGAGGGAATAGTGCTTCGAAGAATTTTTCTACAATTAACGGTTCTCCATTATGTGAGAAATAAAAACAAGCATTGTTTATACGAATGAATAAGCTGTTGTTCAAAGGATCATAAAAACAATAAAGTTAGTTCTAATTAAGTTTTTGTCTTCAAAAGGTAACGAAACGAATACGTGTTTAAAAATAATAAGTGGGTGACATATGATCAGGAATAAAACCCCGAATTATGTTTTGAGGCCAGTGGATTAAAAAAACAGTGGATTTTAAACAGCGCGTTGTCATATTATTACTATTTAATAATGATCACAGTTTTCATTTGGGCTTAATTGTTTGTGTTTACTTTAAAAAAGATTTCCGAGATAATAATTATTTTATTTCTAAAATTACGTTTGTTCTGGATACTTATTTAGCATTATTTCTAGTAAAAGGCATATTTTAAAATTATAATTTAAAATTATAATTTTAAATATCCATTGTATTAGAGTATGAGATCAAAATATCGTATTTGATTTTTTTTTAATGATTTTAATTTCAATAACTAGTTTAAAAATCATTTCTGGTATATAGAAAGTAACAATTATTTTAATTCTAAATCTATCAAAGGCCAAAGTTCTCTTTGATATGATTAGGATAAGTTTTTGGACGATCCTCATAGAGCCGTCTATTATGCAATGCCTTATAAGTAAAGGTAAAACTATGATATTAGAATGGAATTACAAACATTATAGCAGATGTCATATTGAATATCGTGAAATTGATCTAATATATGATTATTATTACATTATATGAAAAATGAAAATGAAAATACTTTTCATGTTTCATGAAAATGTAAATACTTTTCCAGTTTCATAAAAAAGAGAATACTTTCATGTTTCATGAGAAAGAAAATACTTCTCATCTAATAAGCCGATTATAAATTAAGTTTATATAATACGTTTTTCAAAAAAGCTATACTCTTGTTAGATCTACTGCGTAAAAGATTAAATGATTTTTAGGAGATATTGTTTCAACAATTGACTTTTGTTTCTATTGTGACAGATTTATCGCATAAAAGTATGAAGTATTTTAAGTTTAACAATCTTTTTGATATGAATTCTGGTTTTTGATTTCTAAGGGAATGTCGGAAATGTCCTTGTAGTGGCTATTTGAACTATTTTAACATCTTCGTACGAATGTTAATAGAAACGGGTTATACGTTAGACAGAAAATGAATTGTCTATTTAATTAATGCAAATTCTTTACCTTTTCAAGAATTTAAATGTTTTTTAATATAAATTTATTTGAACATGATAGAGATTAGAAAGAAATTACAAGAATTTGTTCTCATGCTTAAAATACAAATTAAAATTCAGTCATTCATATGCCAACTAAATATGTATTTGCGTATATCTATATAACCTATGTATGTATAGAAAAAATATGTTTCAACAACTACTCAAGTATAATATTATTATTAGATTAGGTACAAAAAGAAATTAAATTATTTTTTTATGTTTTAAAACCAGTAAAAGTGTGATTCAAAAACCTTCCTGTCCCATTAATTCTAATAGCATATTGTTATTTTTTATATCATTGTGAAAAATATAAACAGCAATATACTGTAATTAATTCAATTAAACGAAACAAAGGAACAGCTTCGTGGTGTCGACTCATCGATAATTCATTGTCTTTGATTAAATTTAAAAAAGAGTTGTTATAAATTAAATTCAAACTGAGTATAATCGATTGAGTAATCAAAACTAGCAAGACCCACGTGTCTTGATCATGGTAAATCACGTTTACAGTGGTAGGAACACATGTATGTATGTATAGGATATAGTAGGTAGACTATACTATTGTATTTAACTTATTTAAAAAGACATATCCCACAAAGATTTAATCACTTGAGCTCAAAAGAATTATCGCAATAGAAAAGCAAAAAGAAATTTACGGTTTGTGGACTATAATAATAGACCCTTTGTAATCGATCTACTTAAAGGACATCTTGAACGAGTAGGGATTCAAAAAGCAGTGAATTTCAAACCCCAACACATACATAAGTTTTTACACACAAATACAACTATTTTCTTCACACAACACGAGGTTGCACGTAAAGTATATTTAGTGGAGAACACAATAAACAGTCGTGCTTACGGCCATATTGTCCGGAGTTTATTATAGAATTTTGGAAAAATACAGCAGAAAGTATTGTTGTAAGGAAAGCCTAACAGATTGTATGGGTTCATTATAATCAATATTATTAACATAAATTGCTCATATTTTTTTTTCCTAACAATATTTAAAAGCTGGTTGAATTTGCAGTAGAGTAATGAAAATTAAAGGACATTGTAAGGAAAGACGCCTGCTCTACTGCTAGTATTATATTCCCATAGGAACCATCAAGATTATTACATCTTTTCTACATCTTCATTTACACATGAAGAATTTTGTAATGTTAGCTACTACCCTTGACTCACCCAACGCTCCTGTGAAGATGTTACTTTAATAAAAGGCAGTCTAATTTATGTTCAAGGTTAAAATAAAAGAGCCATTTTATAAATAAAAATAATCTCATGTGAATTTCTGAATTTATTTTAATATCATAAGGATATTTTTAGTATGATGTTTTACAAAAAGTGCCTGAGTAAACCAAATAATACGTATCATATAAAGTTATTTATCTCAGCAAAATTATATATTTATTTTACGAAAAGTATTTAAGTATGACAAGGTTTAATAAATAACTAAACCAATATTTTCAGACGCTATATTAAAAACATCTTTAACACGGAACGAGTTCAAATGTTTTGTGATAAGGTTTTCTTTACAAAGACGTTAAGCCGGCTTTGTACACCAGAGACACTTTGTACCCTTATAAAAAGATTTCACAATTAAAATTTCCCTTTCTGTGTTTAGTATCTTGAGAGCGTAACGTTAATGAAGCCTTTTTAAGAAGTTATAAAGGAATTATGTTAAAATTAGCAATTGTAAATTTTTTTATATGGTAAAGGGAGCAACAAAGCAAAAAGGGATATCCGCAAAATCTCTTATGTTGCGGATGTGTCGCCACCATTGATTAGGAAAGAAGGATCAGGAAAAAGTGGGAAAGGGAAGAAAAGTTAAAGGGTAGGAAAGGGTGGAAAAGGGGTAAAGGCAACCGGCTCTCTCACTCATCGGACGAAACACAGATGTTCTGTGAGACGGTGGTACTTCCCCGGTCGAGCCAGCCCATGTTTGAGCAGTAGTAACGTGACCACAGCTGGACTCTACCACCTACAAAATTCGCATCTCGTCTGGCAGTGATAATGGTCGCTGAAAAGTTACCGAAACGTCGGGAGTATACAGTTTTTCAAAATTGAGAAATACGCGTAGTATAATCCGAAAAGTATTAAATTTATTTATATATATCGGCGCAACCAGCTTTAATGATGGATGCAACATGAAAATATCTTGAGGCTGTCTTCAATTATTATTAAAACTTATTGGTACTCATAATTATTGTTAAAAGTAAAATGAAATGAAAGGCTGTCTAAAAGGAGAATAGAACTATGTTTGAATTTAATTATAAATATGACGTCTGGACGCATGAGACCAGAGAGAGAATGCGTACCATTGAATAATGTGATTATTAAGAACCTTCGAGAAATACAAGGATATTTAGAGGAATTGAAGTTTCATTTTAAAATATCATGGAACCTTAGTGAAAGAAGTGACAATAGTAACGTCAGCGAGGCTGGCGTCTCTCTCTGTAAAAACAACGAATGTGTATTAAATCCGATATGTACATACATATGAGTTAAATCAATAAAAAAACCCCTTAATTACCTATTTAATCTTGTACAAAAAAATATAAACTGGTATAACTAATTTTAATATCGTTTTATTCTGTGATTGGACTGAAACTTGTTATAAACTTTGGAAAACAAATTAATGATGGATCATCTCCATTAATTTTATTTTAGTAAGATATTTCTATGAATACGATATTATTTATTTAAATTAAGGGACATATTGTTAACTAAGCATTCATTAGCGCTATAATCTAACTTTTCAGTAATTGATGGTTCACTTACTTCCTGACGCTTTGCTTACCGTGCTGCTTTCGCCACCCTAATTGGTTTAAATAATTAGCAGAATTATGCGATTTTGTTACCGATAATTGGGAGATAAACTACATCTATATCGTCGCTTAACTGTGAAAATTATAGTTAATTCGAGAGAATTTTACAAAGGTACGTTTGTTATTATAGGTTTCTTCTCGAATTAAAATACATATATCTGAAAAGGCTGCTTTCTTTTTTTACAATAGTACTCTTTATTTTAAACTAGGTACTTACCCCGGCTCCCGCAATATTTTATTTTCTGATCCTGCACTTTAGTAATAATCATTCCAAAAACAAATTTTACGAAATATTATAATCGCTTAAATTGCAATGGTAATTCTGGTAGAATCGTTCAATTCTTTAACGGCGGTATCTGTTGATGTAACACATTCAATCAAATGGTTTTTGAAATTGATGCTTTTGAGTCTTGTGCCGTTGCACAGGCTTTAAAACCACAAATTTCTTTCTCTTTCGAACATGATAGGAGTAAAAGTAGGTAAACACCTGCAATCCCCTGCTTAAAAATATAAAATCCCATATCCGTGATCACACCGTACTACCTCGGAACACCGTGAGCGCATTCTGCCGGCGTCCAGAGCGGTACGCCAGATAATTAAGAAATCGATGGCGGTAGGTGATAATTTTTTTTAAAAATTCTATAGGGTAATGCACTGGTTCTTCTCTATGCACTACTGTGTCAACACAGTAATAATTGCGAAGCCCTTTTTTGAAACCAGTTTAGTGTTTCGTTTGACAAGTTGCTAATATTGGGATAAACTTTTTGAATCATATATTCCATGTCTTTTACCAAAACAGAAACATTTTTGAGATTTCTGCAGGTTCTTCCTGCTTGAAATTCACCGATCCCTGTTGGAAGCAAGTCGTCTGAATATTGCCTATTTTCTTCGCTAGGTGATTAAAGCATCATATTGGTTTTAAATTCACGTTTCGTTATATCTGGCCAAAGAACAACTTTTCAGCGATGCATTGAAGTCATCTACTCTCATTAATATCATCATCTACTCTCGTTCGGATAGTTATAACGCAAAAAAAATGACGAATATCCCTAGAGAAAAAAAATAATACAATCACCTATTGGATAGTTCTTATTACATAGATTTTGCATTGTTCTTTCTAATGCCTCCATTGACTCTTTTTGAGACATAAAATCTTTTGCTTCATCTTTCCAGAATTATTTGGTTTAAAAATATTGCAAATTGTAGCCACGACATTACTGCATAATTTAAATGGCAATTTTAATGTGGAATAGACGGTTCACTCACCATCCAAATATGTGGCTGAAATGCCCGATGATGCTAGAACTACGATAGTTTTCCCGGGAGACCGTACTTTTACTAATAATAAATTTATGAAAAAAGTTTTACATGTGACTCCAGGGGCAACTAAAAAACATTTTACTTTCATCATTATAATTAGTATTATTTCTAAATGAGGACATATTAACTAAAAAAATATGTGTCTATAGTAGTGATTGACAACTTCTGAAAAATTACACTTAATTGCTTAACTTATTTGGAATGCGCTTAATTTGATCTATTTTCTACAAAATAAAGACATTAAGCAAAATTGACAGAACAATTGGCAGAAGAAAAAGTAGAGACAGACCAATTGAATTTCATTAAGAAAATGGTAGCGAAACAAGAAAGCGGTTGACAAGTTAGAAATGATTTACAATAACAAAAGATACGCAATTAATAATCCGGAAACTTAAAAGTTAAGTATCTAATGAAATAAGTAAAGAAACAAACGGGAAAAACATAGTCATCAAGTGTGAATTATTGTCGTTCGACTAATTATTTAAAGAAACAGTAGGTAGGACGATGCCGAAGGAGCTATCGGATTAAATTTTGAGAACAAATAAACTTATATTATGATTACTATCATAAAGTACTTTCAAATTTAAATGATAGAAAAAGTAATTTACAGATATTGATGTAGACTTGAATATGAAGTAATTTATTTTGCTAAGACTTAAAACTTTAATGATGTAAATAGCTGTTCTAGAAAAGCTTCATGAATGCCAATTTTTAAAAGTAGGGAAATTAATATATTATCTTATCCTTAAGAGATACATATATGCCACCGGGAACTTTTCTGTGTACCTATATAAGATACACAATTCCATACGACGTCGTTTTGTTATACCTCCAAGGCTTTAAGCAGCGTTTTCGTTTAAAGCCCCCAGACTTCTCATTTTTCCCGACATATTCAACAAATATCGTTAATGCACACACAAATAAATGCAAAATCTTTACAAATTATATATTAAAATCTTTCCCAAGAAGTACGCTACCGAGTGGTGACAACCGCTTAATAATCTGTGCAGTGGTTTTTCAGTTTATCGCGAACAGACAGACAGACAGACGTGACGGGGACTTTATTTTTAATATATGTATTGATGATGATTGATGTTTAATGAATGAAAATCGTTGACATATTAAAGGAAGAAGATTCAGATTAGTAAACAATTTATCCATAAAATTCTTAATAATTACTTTTCGTGTCGTAGACAAGGGAAAAATTATATACATATGTATATCCTAATATTTTTCATATCTACGAACTATATTAATAACTAATGTATGTGATAGGTTTCTGGTTATATTGTGTTAAATGTTTCTTCCAAAAATATACAAAACTATCTAAATACGGAATTTTTGAGTTAAGTTAAGAAAAATGGTTAAGCATATAGTTAAATATTTTACTTCATACACTTGTTTCCAAGTATCATAAAATAATAACAACCCTGTGCCTTGGAATCTCATTAGTGGTAACGACTTTGAAACAGGATCATAATGCTTCAAATAATACAGACAACATTAAAACATAAGCGTCTCTAACGAATTGTATAAAATTTTAGGACCCACTCAAACAATCGTTCTCGAGTGTTTTAAATTAAAATGTTTTAACATAAGTACACTAATTGGATTGGATGATTTTTATTCAACTGATAGCCGGACCATAATATAATGGTATTTATCGTGTACATAATAATTTATTTTAGGTCATAAGTACATATATGTATATACTGAGTAGGAATATCGTTAAAGAAAGTAATGTCATATGGTTTTGTAAAATTCTATGACAAGGAAAGCAAATGTATATTATTATGTCACCACCTCTGGGTTATATTTAGCGTTGTGTGTATTAAATTCAAATGAAAAACAATTTAAAATGACAAATAGCTAATGTAGAAGTTACGCAATAAGGAAATTATGGGGAGTCTACTGTGAATAACATATTGTTACAAGTTACTTTGACTCTGTTTATGACTTCAAAAGTGTCGTTAAGAGGTTTTCCGAAAATCGTTTAGTTAATGTGCTTGTAAACTTCAAGCGCTTATTTGGGTTACTAATGTCTCTTATTATACTATTGGAGTCACGATATGTGCTTTGGAAATATTTTATTACCAAAAATAAAATTAAAAACTATTATTTTATGGGGTGCCTTTCTGTAGTTACTAAATTTCCAGATATAGTCTCAAGACTAAAGTTACAATTTTCTTGTTTCAATGACTATATTTATATAACTTATACCTATATAATATATATATTAAATAATGTTGTGCTATCAAACTTAACTTTATCTTAAACCTTCTAAAATATTACTTAAAAATAGCTTGACATCTAATTAATATTAGTATTTTTATAAGATACTTGTGTATATTGCTAAACATATGTATTATAAAATATCTCTTAAATAACTCTTCTCAGCAAGCACATAATATAAGGTTTTTATATTATGCGTTCGCTGAGAAGAGTTATTTATTTATGCGCATAGACAAATATTTGAATCATTTAAGCCACTGCAGTGACCACTTGCTAGTGTTCATGATCTGCTGATCATACTATCAAACATGCATCTTAGATTTGTGTGCTATAACTGAGAAAATTTTAAATGAATATATTTTTCCCCCCACTGAAAAACTTTGAAGTGACTACTGTCAATAGGTAATATAATATCAGACTGCAACGCTGTTATCAAGTAGAACATCTAACAATGTCTTACTTTCACATGTGTTGCCACTTTATGGAAAACTTTAAAAGCTTCATACTTCGAAACTCTTCCTGAAGTTTCCAGAAGTGAGATCAGTTTATTTATTATATGGAGTTAGAATATCAGTATACGCTTAATAAGCAGGATAAAGTTTCGTACAGGTTTATACATATTTTACATATCTTTTTGAGAGTGTGAGAGTGAATTTGTTTATTATCGATGTTTAATAGATCCTCATACAAAATATAAAATTTTCGCTTGTATTCATTGAAATAAAACTAAAATTATCGGAGGATACCGCATTTTATTATCAAATATTTATTTTTGAGCTCACATGTCCTGACCTATCTATAATATTTTCTTATTTTTTTTTACATCCATTTGCAAATACGTATGTATATTCCGACACATCGGGTACAAAATAATAAGGATGATTTGTAGATAAAAGCTTAATATTTTCTATTTATTCTTTGTAAATAGAACATATGTTACTGGAGATATATTAACAAGTGTTGGAACACGCACCGTTTTTATGAACCAAGCAAAACCAGTTCTAGACAACTAGAATAATTAATCATGTTCACTGTAGTTCATGGAACCCTAGTAAAATGAACAAAAAGGCTTAATTTTGCATGATAACTTTGTTAACCAAAGCTCTTAAGTTACTGAATGATGGCATAACTTAAGTTTACACTTAATATCAGTTGTTTTTTTATTTATTTACAGAGAAAACGTGTCTTGCCATTACGAATATTTGATCTTATAGGTATATAATATTGTAATATAAAATATAAGAATATATTATTAATAATTGAGGGTAGTTGAAATTATCAGGTGTCAGCCGCATAACCACTTGCGTAGCTAGCTGTGCAAGTGTAGTAACAACAAAGAGTGTTGGTTGGTATTAATAGAAGCGAGAGTACAGATTACAGATAGTTTCGCTCGAGCCTTCAGAGATCTGATCGGTAGGATCGGATCTCGTCTAAGTGAGATACTTGTCAAATCGGCTTTTCAGCCGATTTCTCAACCGATTTATCTACATTAGCCTCAGGTCCTGACGATATTCAAGAACAAAGGCATAAGTGACGTCAGTTATGCTGACGTCACTCTTTTTTTAAAACAATGAATTCGCTTTTACTCCAACATATATGATATGGATGTTTGCTATCTGTTAAATATTTCACTCGAAATTCAGATTACTTCTGTACGTGCAAGATAGGCGGTGGGTTATTTTCTTCTATAATGTAAATTTAGAAGATATTCGTGAAATTTTCGTAAGAAAAACTAATAGGGTCCACCTCTATCCCTATATGAAGGTAAAATATATTTATTACTTAATTTAACGATTCAAATCAAGGCCACGGCAGCTTTATTAGTACTACTAATCATCTTATATATACCTAGGTTACTAAAGATGTATGTCCATACTTTCGGAAAATCAAATTAATTTAATAATCTTGATCAAAGAAGATTGTTAAACGTTAGATAGTGCGTACTTTATTCTTATAAAGTAGCTTAATTAGATCGTCCGTGAAGCCTTTTTATATGAATACAATATCTATTGTATTCTCCATACTGTTTGTGGGCTAAAAAAAGGACGTTATTCAGTCAACATTTTGAGGTATTCAAATAAAAATAGGGAGCTAAGAACGATATGTGTAATTATTCACTTATAACATTACTACAATATGCAAATCCATATAATTTGTCAAGCCAAATATAAAAAGTATCAATAAGATATGATTAACTATTCACTAAAGTAATTAAAATCACAAGCGAATAAAGATAGCATACAAAATAAATAGTTTGATATATTTTTGACGACATGTATTTAAATTATTTTAATGTCAGATACAAATCGCAACTGATAAAACTAATAGACAATTGGGATACATAAAACGTGATTGCCAGTATTTCTCTAGTATTGAATGTATTAAAATTTTATACTTTTGCGTATGTTTGCAGCTTGTTAGAATAAACATGCACAGTTTGGTCACCGCAATACAATTCAATAAAATTGATGGAGTTTCTTAGTTACAAGAACCATAAAATATTCGATAATTTATACAGAGGCTTGCCGTCGTTACCACTTTACTTTACTTTACTTTACAAGCACTGTGGTATGATGATGCTTCATTCACTTTAGTCCAATGAAACAGATTGTAACGAACTGTTATCGTTGTTACAATTTCCAATACCAAATCGACGTAATCGTCGGGCAACATTATTTAATGAACTGCCGATGAGCACAAAATATGGAACCAACTCCTTAATAAATCATTTAGCCACTGCCTAGAACGACTTATCTTCTCACTGAGATATATTCAATATGAAGAAACAAATATAAAGGCTTAAAAAAGGGTACATCTTAATTTATTATTAAAAGACACAATTGCATACACACAGACCTACACGCATACTCCCTCACACACTTGCACATTCGCACAGTCTTGCTAATTAGTAGGTATGTATATTGATCCGTCATTAATTAATATTTAAGTTACGTTTATATTTTTATACTTTTACTTTAACTCTGTAATCCTGTGTGGGTCTTAGTATTATTTAGTTATATTTTACAATTTCATTATTATAACTACTGTTGGAATACCGAAATAAATAAATAACTAACACTTTTTCAATAAGTATTATTAAAATTTCTGAATCTGAATATATAGTTAATGTGTGAAAATCCTATTTATTGAAACGAGAAAGCTTTTGATCTATTTTATTTATGACATAGATAAATTTAGTTTACTCTTTTTACTATTAACATTTTTTTTTTCTTAATGCTTTATTAAGGATATTGAACATATGAACACGACAAAATATTAAATTAAAAAATTACAATGAGAGGATGTTAAAGAATTCAGAGCACGATATTTACAAATTAGGCACGAATCGGTATGAAAATTAATTAACGGGCTTCGCCGAACATTTTCATGGCATGAAAGGCAGTTGCGATATTTTAATAAAAAAAAGCTTTGTTGTACACATTTCATAAGATAAGTATAGTATGAAAGGAATTTTCTCTTTATATTTCTATTATCAGTGGTGACCTAGAGGTTAAAAACCCGCTTCTTGTGCATGAGGGCGCGGGTTCGATCCTGGCAAGTACCAATGTGATTTTTTCCAGTCATATGTACTTTCAAAGAATATTTAGACACCACTGATATACGGTGAAGGAAAACATCGTGAGAAAACTTGGACTTATAATTTCACAATTATAAGTTTGAAATCACCAACCCGTCTTGAGCAAGCGTGGTGATTGATGCTCAAACTTTCTCCATGTGAGGAGAGGCCTTTGCTCAGCAGTGGGCTCTGATAGGCTGATGACGACGATGACCACGATATTTCTATTATACTCTATATGATCACTTTGTTATTAATCAACCTTTAAAAATGATAGATTTTTCTCGTATTATTCTTTTAGTATACACATAATTCATAAGAAATTCTAACAAAATTGTTATTTTTATTAGTTTCAAAACATATACAAAATCCTCTCACTTTTACACGCTGGAAGTAATCCAATCCCAAAACTCAATAACAACTTTGCGATTCATCAGCAAAACAAACCGCTCTCTGGAGCGTAAACAGGTCCGTATTATATACCAGTAATTGCTTGTATTACGTAACGTAAACTCGAGTCGATTATGCCTATTTGGATATAAGTTTTAGTACCTTCAAATGTTAATTTAAAAATCTGTATGATCTAGTATAAATCAATGTTAATTTAATATACTCAAACATAATAACATCGGTTTAAAAAATAATGAAGGCAATTTTTCTCTCAAAAGTTAAAACTTGAAAGAAAATTTATTTCAGGTCAAAAAAAAAATTAAGACTTACATAATTAAATCTATTTTTCTGACTCCAAGGCTTAATGTATTAAAAATCTTATTAAAAATTAAGCCATCAACAAACTCCATTTTTATATGCCTCTTAAACTTCATAAAGCGATTCGTTATCAATTATAATGTTTAAGAAGTATCCAAAAAATAGGTGAAAAAAAAATTACTTCAAATTTCCTTAATAAGATCTGACGCTTTCGCGAGCATTTACTAAATGAAACTAATATTTTTCAGATTTTATTAAGCGTATTTATTATAGTAAAAACTACACACTCGCGACATCTCGACTGCCCGTGACCGTGATCACGGTTGCTGAAAAACAACCGAAACATGGGGAGTATGTAGTTTTTATAATAATAAAATACGCGTAGTATAATCTTAAAAATATTACTTTCATTCAAATTTTTATTATCCATCATTCGAATATAAAATATATAGAGAACACCAGACAACGAAATAGAGTTGATGTTGATCAACGTAACAGATTGATTTTCATTAATTTAATTAAAGACAATAAACTTAAGATTTGTTAATTATACAAGTGAACAAGTGTGACACGAATTAGGAGAGCAAAACGAAAGTCAGTCAGCGTACCTTCATCACATAAAGGATGACACATGACACATGACACCAAGCAAGACGGCTATTGTGTGTGGCTTTTGAATAGTAAAACCTAATGCATTTCGAATCGTGTGCTTATACTCGGCAGATAATTTTAGGTAAATAAAGCATAATTTACTACACAACAAGGCGTAATCAATTTGATATTTTTACTAATTTTAGAAGAAGATCTATACGTTTTTATCTAATGAGACACTTAACATATTTATTTAATACATTAAGATTCAATCTTTTACAAATTCTAACATTATCTTAGCGTCTCCCGTTATTTAGTGATTGATATTTTATGTTCTCGTAGCAGTGAAGTGATTGCATCTAAGACTATAGTCACCATTTTATTTACAAGGTTGCTCACTCCATGAAAATTTACATAATTTTTTTTTATTTTAAAGACGACAAACGAGCAGACGGCCTACCTGATGGAAAATATGTTGCATTTGCTTTTCTGACCTTGAAGGAAAGGGAAAGGAAAAGTTAGGAAAAGGGAATGGGTTTTCTCCGTTGAGTGAGAGACCCGCTTGTAAAGGACAAAACGCAGCCATTACAGACTACTTCACACTGATCTTCTGTGTGAGGAAGGTACTTTCTCGGTCGAGCCATCCCATGTTCAAGTTAGAGTAACTTGACAACAGCTGGACTCTACCACCTACAAAAATGCTCTTATACACTTAAATTTGATTGCAGCTCAGTTTGAAATTATGATGAAGTTGTACTTATTTTTTTCTTTGTAGTATTTACAATAAATTCAGGAAATATGGATTCAAACACAGTGATGACACCTAGAGTATATGTTAAGATTTTTTCTGACAATATTAGTACAAGTTATTGAGTATAAATATTATAGTATTATGACATGCTGATATTTAGGTCTGATGGTGCATTTAATAAAATATCGACTTAAATTTTGTAATTAAGGGTTACAGGATACAAGCAACGTGGTAAAACTACCATAATATTAATTTTGACACTTCTAATATATGTATAAATAAGAAGGTTGAAAGACTCGTTCTGTAATCCTTTATAATTAATTTTAATAATTAACACTTGTTTGTAAAGATTTATCAACGTAAATTATTAAATATATGATAAATTAAGTTTATATATGTAACGTTCTTATTGTATGTAAGAACAAATACTTGTATTCGTCTTCAATAATACAAAAAGATATTGGAAACGTTAGCTTCTGTAAGAGTCAATTAAAGAGAAATTCGAGACCTCTTTAGCATTTTATTCTCGCCTTTTTGCGCAACTTAAATAACATTACGTTAATTTGAATTCGCTTCAACAATGCTGCTGTTTCTAAATATTAATTTGGCATGTGGCTTCTCAGTTTGGGAAAAATAATTACTTCTTTATGATTTTAAGTCATATTTTTTTAAGTATATTGGATTTTTCACATGAACGTATTATTGTTAGTTATGGATGAAAAGAAAATATAATAATATTACGAGCAAGAAACGAACTTATTATTTTATTACGTTCCTAAAGCTAAAGATCTTTCTTGCTTTCTAAAATCAGATATTAACTAATATTTATCCTCTTGTATTTCTATAAAACTAATAGTGATTGATTTTAATGTATTTAAGGATAAAATCATTTTTTTTATAACATAGGGGGCAAACGAGCAGGCTAGCCATCTGATGGTAGATGGTCATCGCCGCCCATGAACGCTCGAGGAGCCAGAAGGCACCAGAGTGCGTTGCCGGCCTTTCAGAAAGAGGTACGCTCTTTGCTTGAAGAACCATAAGTCGTAATGGATTGGGAATACGTCGCGTGGCAGCTGATTCCACAGGGTTGTGGTGCGTGGCAGAAAGTTTCTTTTGAAGCGCACTGTGGTTGACTGCCAGCTGTCAAGGTGGTGCGGATGGTATTGCAACCTGTGACGTGCAGTGCGGTGGTGAGATTCAGCTGCAGGCGGTAGCCCAAAGAGCTGCTCGGAGCATTCCCCATAATAGAGGCGGTAAAAGACGCCAAGAGAGGCAACGTCTCTTCGCAGGGCTAAAGTATCAAGCCGATTGGTAAGATTGGTATCGTCGACCATTCGAGTTGCACGATGTTGAATTCGGTAAAAAGGAAGAAGTTGGCACTGGGGCGCTCCAGCCCAGAGGTGAGAGCAGTACTCCATGTGAGGTCTAACCTGCGCCTTATAAAGCGTCAGGCGTTGGCCCGAAGTGAAGTACCGCCCTGCTCTGCGAAGTACGCCAAGTTCTTGAGATGCCAACCTGTCCTTATCTTCCAAGTGACAACGAAATTGCACATCACTCGAAATTGTGACACCCAGAATACCAATACTGGCTGTGGGTTCAATTGAATTGCCCTGGAATCGAGCTGTTACGACAAAGGTGATTTTTTCGCGGTGAACGCGCAGATTTGTGTCTGATGATAAAGAATTTAAAAAAAATAAAGCAGTTTAAATACGTCGTAACAACAAATATCTAGTTATATAAGGTGCATTTCACGGCCGCCAGAGTCTCCAAGAAAACTACAAAACTTACTTATAAGTTTATCATAGTAACGAATGCATAGTTAAAACTTATAACCAATACCTAAGACTACTTGATTGCTCCGATTTTAGGATAGCAATACCATTCCATTGCTTGTGTGGTACCATCAAAATTATGGCCCATGTGGCAAGGGGGTTCGTTTCGTTTAGTTAGCACCGTAGTCGTTATATGATATTTATCCATACAACAATGTTTCCCCGACGGTGTTCGTTTCATATCGAACATGTAGCGCTTACGTAATAATTTTAAAAATAAAATAAGTACCACAAAAAAAAATCTAAATTAAAGTTGGTTAAAGAGATCATTGAAATGTTTTATATAAGAATTTTTATGAATCATTTATTATTGTTACATTCCAAAAATGTTATTATTTAAAAAAAAAAGTTGTAATAAAAGTTCCAAACTGTTCTCGTTAGTCTTTCGTTTTAGAAAATAACGCTGAACATTCAAGGAAAATGGCAAAGTAAAAGAAAAAAATCGAAAGCTGACGCAAGTTATTTAACAAATATAAGTTAGCAAATATTTGAGTCGTGTAATTTGTTAGCAAAACAAACATTCAGCAGCGTCACGTCATGTTAAGCTGCTGGGTAGTTGTTTGCATTCAAACAAAACGGGTCTTCTTAAGACAACACATCTCACGTCGTTTCATCTTTATTCATCAGTTTTGTACGAGAATGAAACTTGCTGATTACAGAAATACAATATGATTTTTTTTGTATAATAACATAATTTCAATCGATATTAATTTCTACCAGCAAGTCGCTAGTATTGTAGTCATATTATAGAGTTAATTTTTTAACTTCAGGGATGCTGTAAAATAAAATAATTAGTATGCAAAATTTTGTGTAGTTTTTCATAAGGATGAATTAGTTAGTTTAGAGTTTATTGTTAATTGAAATAAGCAAATTTAATGTTAATTTCCTAGCCTGGTTAAATTATATACATGTAAAGAAATATATAATTTTCTTCACCTATCATAGACAAACACCAAATATTGTTATCTGTGGTTTATTTTGAATTGTATAACGAATGACAAAACTGTTACCACGAAGAGAATTTGTAAAATAGATCATATTTATTGTAAAATAATAGCTTTAAATGTCGTTTAGTTTTTTACAGGTTAGTGTTGTTAACTTTTTATTGTTTACCTAGTATAGATTGTAACCTTGGTAGAAAACTTAACATTAACCTTTTAATTGATTGTGTTATCTAAATCACAATATTATACCCTATATACATTTCAGATATAAGCACTTTAATACGACATAATATATGTATAACTTTTAGAATACTTTTTAAAATAATTTAAATTATAAAGTTCATACTTTTCTTTTACTTTAAAAGCATATGTGAAAATGTAAATAACTTTTGATCACCAACTCAAAAGGAGGTAACCCACTCTCTTTATTATTGTAGTTTTCAAACGAATCTATTTATTTCATTACAATCGGTTCAACAGTATCAGAAATCAGCTCTTTACTTAAATGATGTTAATATTTTTAGCTTATTATTATTCTATTAATTTAGTCTCACGTTATC
>JAAAKD020000001.1:948490-980806 GCA_010014825.2 Danaus melanippus
ACCAGCTTAACTCAAACACCACATAGAGCATCTTGAAATGTAAAAAATGCACTAGTTTTAGTTTCTAATTTTCATGCTGATGCTAGTTACACCTTAATACGCTTTTAATTAGAAAGCCCTATGTATTTTTAACCACCTAGATTAAAAATAACAAAAGAATAAGTGAAAGTGAAAATGTTTGTACATAGGACGATAATTTCACCTATTTATTAAAAAAAAACATAATTTCAAAACTATAAGACCTAGAACAATAATTCTTAGTGGTTTTGGTAGATAATAGTTCCCCCTATTACCCACATCCCCTTGGTCCACTACTTACGGGACACCCTGTATATATATATATTACATATATACATGCATAAAAATATAAATATATATATATAAAAAAATAAAAAAAAAGTGACATGTAATGAAGCTTGACTCGACTTTTAAATATATTTAAGGACTGTGACATTCTAATGTCATGTGGGAGTGCATTCCATAATTAGATCGATTTGACGGTATAAGAATTTCTATAACAATGTGACTGGCTAAGGGGCAACTGTAGTTTATTGTCCGATAGAGAACGAAGATTAAGATGAAGAGAAGAATTAGAGCCAATAAAGGAAAAGCGTTTTTTGAGATAAGTTGGAGTTTGGAGAAAGAAAAGAATAGAGTAAAGAAGAGAAAGAGCGTGCAAGTTACGTCTTTGTCTGACTGTAAGTCGTGCACGATATTCAGAAATGTGGTCAAATTTATTTAATCCATAAATAAATCGTATGCACATGTTTTGCAACCTTTCCAGCTTATCAAGTAGCTCCTCAGATAGACATAAGTAGCATACATCTGCGTAATCTAGAATGGGAAGAAGAAGTGCATTCGAAAGTGCATAATTATATTTAAGGTTAAACTAAAAGAATAAAAAATACTCTTGTTAAGTAATCTAATTCCGGTCATATTATAGACAATGAGATAAGTTTTGTATTAAAATTATTTAAAGGGCTTTGTTGAAATATTGGCATGTCACTCCACGTCATGGTAATGTTTTATTTATTCGTTACAATTTCACAGCGTTTTCTAAAATTCTTTTGAATTAATAATCATTCCATGTCCTTTATTACATTAAATTATTTATATAAGTCTTAAATAAATTTAAAACAACATCTTATTCTGTGTTTTTTTTAACTTACATGAAATAGATTATCGAGTATAAGTATACGGGGCTCTTTTTATAATATTCTTTTATAAAGTAAAATTTGGCAAAAGAGGAAGAAGAAATTTGTTACATCAAAAAAAAAAACGTAAATAGTGCAAGACAGGAAAAAACATTCAAGAAGGACAAAAATAACTAAGATATTTTTCTGTTCATTGAGAGATTGAAGATGTCTTTTATAAATAATTTAAAAATGTATTATATATTTTATATAAAATATGATATGTTTTCACCTTTGTTACGATTTTTATTTGTAAAAATAAAAAAAAACTTCTAAAAGTCAGAAGACTTAAAAAATAACCTTAATAATAACAGGTAATATTGACTTTAAACTATAGTTTCGGATTTATGAAAAGTAGTTAAAATTAGCAATACAGCATGCAATTAATAGCAACTGTTCCACAATTTGCTGAAGTTAAAGTTACGAATATTCAAGAAATTAGTTTAGTTGCTCTACACAGACAACGTGATCTGACTGTAGGATATTTATTTCGTCACCACTAATTATACAATTATATATTTAAAGCGTACAAACTTGTTTTATACTTTTCGATTACAAATGTTTATTACTTAAAAATAATATAAATCACATTTTGTTTTCATACATCTGGTAAAAAGAATAAGGTATCTAGCACAATTCATTGTAAACTACTGAGATCCAATGGTAAAAACATACTTTTATTTGTCTTTAATACTATAAAGGGTATTGAAAATTTTATCTTTAGTAAGAGTATAACAAAAAGAAATAAAACGTTCCTTAGAATTTCACTCGCGTTTCTTTAAGTTTTGTTATTGATTTTATTTTAGTTTGAAGTAGTTTCTACGCTACTCCTACCACTAAAAATAATCATTTCAACTGTGCAGCACCTCCACTGTCCAAGCTCCTCTCTCTACCTAACGAAATTTGAAAATAACCAACTAGGGCTGCCTTCGAAGTACGTTCCAAGAATGTATTAATGTGATTTCTGGACTCATAGTGCCTTCTCTCACAAAAACTACTGATCGCTCGTTTGTGGTTATTTCCCTTTGCACTCTAGCTACCGAGAGACTAACCGCTTCACGTATGTTTTCTAGAACCCTATCGTGCCGCGCGAGTATTGACCACTGTCCAGAAGTACATCCCACCAGCAAATGCTTAGCAGTTCCAACTCCCTTTCCACAGATAAAGCAAATTTCTTCGGTACCTTTACCTTATCTTACAAAGTTACTCTGATCTGTGAGAGTTACCTGGAATGCAGTGAGATACAATATTAGCAATGGTGGTGACCAATCATGAATTAAGGTGCGCCATTTTAATGCTAATTGAATGCAAAAATCTCATATGTCCCACTCGTTTTGTAGGTATCTCTAAACTCATTGCATGGAACTCATATTTATCGTTCTCGTCTTGCCCAATAAAAGACTTCAATATATTTGTGTTTTCGACTTTCTTACTTGATCCTAACCCTACTCTGTTACTTTGTTAGCCTATCATAAACTGCTTATGGAATTAAAGTCGAGACTCTAGCTCTGGGGCATCTTTGTCTTTTGGGAGCGATGTAACGACGTTATCATGAGATTTCCCCATGATATATCTCTTGGAAACTCTCAGGTGTTTATAGAGCTCCGAGGACCTTTTTAGACTCATCCCAAAACTATTGCGACTCCTAAATAAAAACGATGAATCAGCCGTTAACGCAAGCCCGGACCACAACTTCAACTTACTCAATAAAATCAAATTTAAACGTAGATTTTATAAAATCATCATCATCTATATTGTGTGTGTTTATGTGTTTTGCTTTTTTTCATATAAGTTTTCTTCCATATAAATAAATTCATAATATTTGAAAAAAAAATTATAACACTAAAGCATTTATTGGTGATTTTTCCCCTTCTTTTTGAATCATCTACCTATCTACTTAAGAATAATTTAATAAAACACATGTTTGAAAATTTGAAGAACAAAGAACCTAGCAAGAGTGATCTTTAAGGACATATAGACATATAGAAAACGATGCGATGCAAAACTTTGAAGAGGTTACCACATAATCATAATCAGGTTTGTCAGCTTTAGAGATTTTCACATAAATCCCTTGTATAATCAAGAGAGATGGCACAAATAGGTAGATGTTTTTATTACTATAAAGACATTCTTTTCTTGCTTGTTCTTTGTAAATATACTAATCCATATCATACCCTCATTCTTATTAAAAAATTGCTTTATAAATTATACAGTTTTACAGTACTTTTTACTAAGCAAGATATGTATAAGTCCTTTAAATTGGAGCAGTAATTATCATAAAATACTGAAAAATACATACAATCTACATTTGTTTCCATCTGAATACATCATATTTTTCCTACCAATTTTGATCAGATTAGGCACACACGTTTGGGCAGATGATGTTGTTGGTTTTATGCGATCTTTAAGATATTCTACTTCGACGAATTTGCTTTGTTTAGGTTTTATAATATTATTTTTGTTTTTTAATTGTTTTAATAAATCATATTTACATGGAGTCAGAAAAACAATGTTTTCTGTAAATTTAATACCTGCAAATATATACAGTGTATGTACACATGTAGAACAAATATGAGAAAATTTTAAAAAATTAGTCTAAGTGTAAACTATCATAAATACAACATCAACTTAAATCCGGATTCTATTTTTCTAACTGTGTTGCATGTTGTTAACATATCCTTAGTTAAAAGTTATCATTCCCATTTCTTATATTAACTTTTAAGAATAATTTTAATAAAAATATTTTAAGTAAGACTGAGACTGCTTTCTTAGAGTCAGTGTGTCGAAAGGAATGTATTTAACGTTGTAACTAAGGGTTCGGTCTCTAATGATTGAAAGTCGATATTTTTTTCTGTTTTTAACTGTCAGCATGCTTTAGTATCTATCTATTCGTTTATAAGTTATTGGCCTCGTCATTGTACTAAAGACAACTCGGCTCAGTTAATGGGTATTACGAAAATATTCTTAATTTTTTTTGGTAACATTGACTTTCAAATAAAACTAATATTTTCACAGTCACGAGACATGTCGTCTGCCCGTGATCACGGTTGGTGAAAAGTAACCGAAACGTCGCCAAGTTTCTAGTTTTTTCAAAAATAAGGCACGCGTAGTATATCCAAAAAATATTAGCTACATTCCAAAGTCTTAGATCCCATTACATTGAATTTTAGTTTAAGTGGGTAAATTGTTTATCTATCTTCAAATTTGTAGTTTTTTAGTATTGATAGAACCATTTGCCGCTAAACTGTTTTGGATTTTGGACCATAATTAGTTACAAATAAATATAAATCGAAGTGGGTGGTCGATATAATTCTGTGTTATAAATACAAACACTGATATCCCTAATTTTTGTTACTCGAACTATTATTTTTGATGTACCCACAGACTTGGATCTGACTACTCGGTACAGCATACGGTACATCATATTGTGTAGTTGTATTGCGATATGCTATGCAATAAATGAGTTTCGAACTCGTTTCGGCCAAGGCACTGTGTATTGTGTGGCTGTGTCGTTAAGATAAGCTTCATTTGAATTTGTATACTAAGCTATTATTCTAAGAATTATTAATCTTGTTTCTGTTTATAAATTAATTAATTATTCATATCGTAATCTTCTTTATAATGTTGAAACTCCGAATCTTCACGATAGACCGCTCCAGCCTCCTGATCCTTTAATTCATTCTATATATGTATATGTACATCAACATCTGCTTTAAGCAACTGAGATATAACTACTGGTAGTTATGAAATTTAAAATGAAATAGTTAAAGAAAATCACGGAAACTTATAATACGAAAATAATCGGTTTTAATATAGATACCAAAATTTTAGTATACTAAACCAAAATTTTATTTTACTTAACTATGTGATTTTTTGAAAAGAAAACCTTTTCAATATTTTTTAAATGTTATTCTTAGGAAGTTCTTTCGTTTTATACCTATATTATAGAAGTGTGTTAGAAATAACCAGTCCGCCATTTTTTATGTGACACCATAATAGAATAAGAATGATGTCACAAATTTAACCATGCAATATCATATAAAATAAACACGTAAACAATTCTTTTGATCATATATTTGAAGATATCAGGCAAAATTAATTGCAAGGTTTCAGTCGAAACATTATACATTATGCATAATTCAAGTTAAACAAAAGCTTGTACAGAGTTCTTGGGATCCATTGCTTTTTGGGGATATATGCTTATAATGTCAACGAAAGACGAGTTTGTTAGTCATTCTTCATGATAATTGCAATCACAACATGTTTTATTATGAAATTTGTTTTTTTTTTTTCAACAATTCATTGTGTAACCGAAAATTATTTTAAAGTAATTTCAAAATTCATATTCATTCATTCAATTCATAGATCATTCCTTATGATAAAATTCATCATATATTCATTTCTTCTTTTACATTATATTTGGCTCAGTTGTAGAAGCAAAGAGAAGCATTTATATGAAAACAATATTACATTAACATTATAAATTGAGAACTTGAATGATGGAAATATATTTATGAAATATATAATTATCCATAGCAGAATAATATTATATTTATCCATGGCAAAAATTTATTCCTTTCGACTTCTAGATTAATTTTAATAAATTCTAATACTGAATCCTAAAGTTATCACGTTTACGTGTACTATAAAGACGTTTAAGCTACCTGCGACGTTTAATATTCTTGGTGATATTCCAACTACATATAATTTATGTTGACAAGGGATTGGATTTAGATGGAAGGATGTAAGACAATCTCATACTGACAGAATGCATGGGAAAATGTGTCTCGATAAATTTAATATTAAGAAAGTTAAATAGACAAGAGAGGACCTTCAAGGTGTGAGACGGCATCAAATGGACTATCTAATATTATTAAAAGGAAAACTATTTATTTTTATATTCACATAAATTTTTATACTTTATTAAATGTAAAAAATAATATCAGTAGTTTTAATAATGAGATTTTATTAACATAGTTAAAACGTTTGAAACAGAACACAACCCATAAAAAAGTCGATGTTTAAGTTTATTGTAGGCCAGACAATATATAATGTTAATAACAACTACAAGTTGTACTATAGGCAAAGTCTTCTTAATAACTATCTCAAATTTCCAGGAAGGTGTAACACGTAATGAAATAATATTGTTTTGCGATTGATACGATAAAATAATAAATTTAAATTTATATATAAGAAATAATCGCAGTTTCATTATTGCATAGTGTTGTGATATTGAAGGGGTCTAAAACAACCAACAAAAATATTCGTGTTACAAATAATTATTATATTATGTGTATAGGCTTATTTCATACATGAGGTATTCATATATACCTCAAGAGTAATATGATATTTGTTATTATTTCAAGGTTCTATAAAATAATTATATTTAAATCAGTCATAAAGTCTTTTTTATTGGCTTCAAAATCAGTAAATAATAAGTCTAACGGGGGGTGTATGTATTTCTTTTGAGTATACGAACCATGGCTGCTAGAAAGCGTAATTAAATAAAAAAAATTCAATTAGTCTGAATAGCGGCAATGATGACATTTTTCATATAATTTTTGAATTAAAAGTTACTTTACAAAATTTTTACCTCTTTTAAATAAACAAACTAAGAGCGAACTATATGGGAGAAACAGCTTTTCACAGATAAGTTTGGCCCTAAACGCAGTTCCTGTGATTTTAGAGGGATTTTCCGTATCTTCATCAGTTACACAAGAAATTGTCAACAGATATACTTCAATTTAACGGCTAACGCTCAATTAGTTTTGCGACAGGCTATTCTCTGATTGGAAGTCTAATTTCATGTGTACGGTTTTTACTTTATTTCTTTTTTATAAAATTTTCATAATTCGTTTCAGATCATCGGATAATTATCTTCGTAGCACTTTTTATTACTAAATATGTCCTAACTATTTAATAAAACAGCTTTTATGTTAGAAAAATATAAAATATTACAGAAATAATTCAACAATTGAAAAGCAATATAGACGTATCTCGTCATGTTAGAAAGTATAAAAATTTCTTATCTGACATATAAATCTGCCGTAAGGCTGGTGTAGGACCCATTAAAAGGATTTTATCGCCAGATTTAGCTGTGAATTCGTTTGATCCAATTAAGCTCATAATTAGTTTGACCTAGTTAAGTTAAATGCATACATTAAGTTAAATGCAAAATAAAATTATACTCCTTTGAACGTTTTTAAACATAGTCAAGAATAAGATTATACAAAAAAACATTAAACTTACTATTATCTCTGGAATATATGTGACTTTAAATAAAAAAATTATCTTATATTCTTGATCCTTCGAAGAGTTTATTCATTCATATAAATAACTTTATTTAGTGTTTATACTTCTTTCACAATGGAGGGGCGTTAATTGTAGAACAATTCTTTCAAAGCTCTTTTCCCTCTATTGTTATAAAAATTCTATGAAAAATTACTCAATAATGAATTTCCTGACACTTATGTACTTTTTTGTTAATATTAATTATCTCCTATTAGAATAGATACAGAAACCTCATTCAGATCGCATTAAAATAATGTTATTTAAAAGTTTGCATGATCAGATATGCAGGATTTATATTCACACTCGTTTGTTCTGCTGCATAAAATTATTTGTATATTTTAATCAGTGATTTGAATAATTAATTCTTGTAATAAATTTTAAACATTCAGTTTCAATCTAAATAATTATATTTATTCATAATTCTGTACTCTAATGCACAGTTTGTTACAGTTTGAATTTAAAATTTATAACTAAATATTTATGTACAATTGATTGCAAACAACGTTACATATTTTGATTTAATTTAATTTGAACAGCTTTTGTAATATCTATATTTGCTTATTTTTCATTCGTTTAATTTTATACTTATTGCTCACTAACCAAAAAAAATTCCTTGTGGTATACCAAATCACAACCGCGTTTTTTACTCGTTATAAACCGACAGCAACACGTAGTTCTCTGACTTTTTTTATATCTTTGTTTCAAAGTTTGAGGAGTTTTTTTTAAACATTTTCAGTCATTAATGTGATTGAAGGGATTCTTACATACAAAAGGCCGTCTGCTCGTTTGAAAAAAGACAGACGGCAAAAAGAGCTTCTTATGATCATAGGCTAACAATACTTACATTAGAAGAGATATACGATATGATATTGATTTCAGTTTTGAAATTCACTGTCAAGACAGTAATTAAATAAATTAAAATAAAAATATTAGGTAGAATTCTACGTACATGTGAATTTGGACAGAAATAAATTTTGATAAACACAAACCTATAAGAGCATATTTAACTTGGAAATGGAACTAGATTGTCATAGTTGATATCAAAAATCACAAGAAATGTAATAACTTTGCCCAAAGCGTGAGGTGAATTTTAAACAAACTCATCAGACCACTATAACATTTTTGGAGTTACGTTCAAAAAGTTGGCATGATATTTCTATAAGTAATCTATAATAATTTTTATAATTTAATATGCGTTATTATAGATAATAACGACATAAAATTATATCCAATGAAGTAATATATTCATTTCTGATATTTTGAGTTTTTTTAAACCATAATTATACTTCAAAATTAAAACGAAACGAAAAGAAATTAAAATGCTATTTAGGGTTTTGAAATAAACACAAGACCCATAGAATATAATTAAAAAAAATGTATACTTATGTCAATATTATCTTTTTAAGTAAATTTTGCAAACCCTTTGTTATGAATTTTTTAAACCGGGCAGGAGAATGATTCATGAGTTTAAACGACGTTGATTGGCATTTCTAAATGCAAATGGTCATTTCACAAAAACATCAACTTAAAAAATATTATCTATAAATTAAACAGATATCCACGATTTTATTGTCTTTTATTTGAAGTAGTTACTTGCTCTAAAAGAAATAAATATTTTAACTTTTTTTAAAGTTTCTTATATGGGTGTAGTTTTGAAAGCGGTATTTTTACTCGTATGTAATTCCTTATTAAACAAAACTGAAGGTGTGCTATTGTGCAAAGATTAATAACTTCATATAGTGGAAGCAATGATACTTATAGTTTTGACTCAAAAAACTTTTGACTAAAAAACATTGAGGGAAGATACTTCTTTATATATAAAAATGCAAAATATATACGTTTTTCGGATAACTTTTGAAAAAGCAAACAAAAAATTTACACTTAAATACTATATTCGAAATGTGTGCACAAATATCAACGAAACACTTAATATAGATAAAAAAACAAAATAACTATTTACTCTCCAATATTTTATATTTAAGGTCGGCAACGAGATATTGGAGAGTAAATAATTATTTTTTTTATTTACTCTCCAACATTTCGTTGCCGACCTCGATTTTGGAGGAATGAGAGGAAAGTGTCCAAAAAGGGGAAGGGCAACCGGCTCTCTCACTTGGACAAAACGCAACCATTTAAGATTATTTCACTGTGATTTTATGTAAGATGTTGGTACTTCCACGATCGAGCCAGCAAATTTTCGTGCTGTAGTAACATGACCACAGCTAGATTTTACCACCATGTATATACTATAATTTAATTATTACATATATCGTATTTAGTATAACCCTCGTGGTTTTTAAAAAGTGACGTTAGCATAACTACAAGTGCACAGGTGTTTACACAGTTGGTTATGCGGGTAACACCTGATAATTTCAACTACCCTTAATTATTGATTATTAAAACAATACGAATTGCGCCTATATAAATTTTAATACAATATGTGCTCATTCTCATTCATCTTCTTCTTAATCGTGCCCTCACTGCTGAGGATCGTGTTTCCTGAGTTTTTGAGTAAGGTACCACCATCGGGACTAAATACCTAAATATGTACTACATATATATGTATGTTGTTTGTTTAGAGATATTTTTTTTTCCTTAAAAATAATTCTATATTTCAATTATTTAGCATATGTATACCTATTTGTTACATTTCGTGAATAAACTGTATACAGGCTTAACAAAATTAAAAAAAAAACTTACCATTTTACATCTTCGTATTTAGTTCGTTCCACAATTTTAATGTATTAATAGTTAACGCATGTCTATAAAAGTTCTCGAGCAACGTTTTAAGGCTCTCAAGTTTATTTAGTTAATTCTTCGTAAAATTAAGAAAACCTGCGTTGCTATAACATACATAAACATGAAGAATACTCTTAAAATCACATTCGTCCTAGAATATTTCTGGTTGAAATTTATATTTTAGTAGCCTCGGCTCCATCGCAGTAGAAAATTTTTAGATTAGGTGTTTTCCTTCAAATTACAGTGAGTTAAGTCAGTAAATATACATATATCTTCATGTAAAAAATAGTATGAAATTATTAGCCCATTATAAATAATTGAAAATGTAGCCAATAATGCTAGTGACTGATGCCGTATGAATTTTATTTTAATGGACATACTGACATTACGAACAAATGCCATCCAATATAAACATTTCGCTTTTTAAAATAAACCAAATGAGCATCTCCGTCTCAGTGAAGTACAAAAGCTCTTGCATTCGTTGTTTTTGAAATTTCAGCGAGTGCTTTACAGTCAATAAAGTTAATAAAAATAAACAATTGCTATTACTACTTCAAATGTGGATATATTGTACTATTATGTTTTTAATATAAGAGTTATTTTCTCACTTTGAACTTACTAACATACACACGAGTATGTGTGTAATATTTTGAAATGTCATTAATCTTTTTTTTTAATATAACACGATTAATAGAATTACTTTTCATCGCAATTAATGTAATCCTATTAGAACAAGCAACGAAAGAGTGGATAACTATATTAATCTATCTGTTTTTATATAACAGGTCAAAAGTGCAAAACGTCTTTTTAAATGTCTATTAAGTAATTTGCAAAACACGTAAATTTTTGAACCAGATAACACATTCCTTATAACTAACATACAGATAATGTTATCTCACTGTATACTTCATTTTATACCAAAACGTCTGGAATTTTTGGGTGTTTTAAAAGAAAATTATTTAAATAAATAAGTACCATGATTTTATTAAAACAAAAGGTTATCGACACTCACACACATCCAGAGGCTAAGTTATACATTGACATTTAAATGTCTCTATTTTTCAATTTGTATTCATAGTTTATTTTGAACAATGTCCCTGGTTTTATTGTCCTTTTAAATAATCCCGAATATAGTTTCCGCTGACATATAACCATGTTGTGAATAATATGCGGAATGTGTTAATCTTTACCTTATTTACATACTGGCTTCGATTGTGCTGGGGTTTGAAGTAATTCTATATTTGTTTAATTATTTAATATATATATTATTAAGTTCTCCAAATTATTAAAAGTATTGGAAAGGAATATGATTTTTTTTTGCCTAAAAACTTTATATTAATTAAAAAGTTTTATGACCAAATAAAAATAATTTCTTTCGAAACCGAATTTATTATGAAACACAAAGACGAAAGTTTTACTAAAAAATAAACTGTCCTTGTAAAAAAAAAAATATTTAACGAAAAAAGTCAGTCCAATATTAAGAAGTCAATTCTTTCAGAAAATTGTGTGATATTAATAAACTATTACTATTTCCTGAATACAAAAAAGAATTAATAAGTGTGGAACCTGAGACAATTCATTTACTACACTCAAAGGCTATAATTAATAAATTTTTTTTACGTCAAAGGCGGCAAACGACCAGACGGCCTACCTGAAGGTAGTCACTGTAGCCCGTGGACATCTGCAACATTTTGCGGATGCGTTGCCAACCTTGGGTATTGGGAATAAGAAAATAGCCCAGTAGTGGAAATAAGAAAATAGCAGGAAAGAGGAGAACAGAGATAAAGCAACTGGTTCTCTCATCGAGCGAAATACAGTGATTAATGGCTACTTCACTCCGATCTTCTGTGAGAGGGTGGTACTTCCCCGGTCGAGCCGACTCATGTTAGTAACTTGGCTACAGCTAGGCTCTACCATTTATAAGAATATACTCTATAGATAGGTACTTTCCAATCGTTTTCATTCTCGGTGTTGCCTCCCCGGTAAAATACTGCATAGAAACAAATCGATAATTTTAAATAAGATTTTGAAATTAATTGCTAAATAAATAAAACTTAATGTGGCTATTGGCACGCGACAAAATCAGTAGTTTTATTACCAATGTAATGTTTTGTTATTTTACAAAACAAATTGTTTTTAAATCGAAATACAAATTGTAACTGAATAATATTTTTATATATATCATATGATATAACGGAATTAAGATCAATGGTTAGAAAAAGTTATTCATAAAATATTTTAATTATTCAATTAGAGGGATAAAAATATTCCCGCCTTTAATTGTTTTTCTAAAGAATTTTTGTACGTAAATGGTATTCAATACGGAGTTCAATATTTATCAGTTAATGTGAACATATTCCGTAAATTTAAAATAACGTGTTTTGGTAACGAGTTATAATTTTATATTAATATGTTTTTTCTTAACTGCAAACAATCTATTCTACGTTCTACTCGTGAGACTGTTAAGTAAAAATACTTTTACTTTCCCGGTTAAGAGAAATTTAAATAAAGTTCATGTAATAAAAGTCCGGTTTCATCCAGAAAGGATTAATAATGTTTTTATTTCGAAGTTTATATTGTTCCTATGGGAAATAATAAGCTGACTCACAATAAAAAAGTCACCGTCTACACTGAATAGTTTTGATTTCAAATTGATTTTTTTTTGCACATTATGATGCTTATTTCATTTCAATATTTGTGAGCCTGTCCTGTAAAATTCATTACCAAAATATAATTCAATGTTAATATTGACACATAAGCTTTTATTCATCTTAATGTTTGATAACGTAATTACCTCAAATACAACATAGGTTAGAAATTACGTAACTATACTACCATGAGTACTTTAATATTTATATTAATTTACATAAACCAGAACTTTGTATGAAAGGGAGATAATTATATCGCAATTCTTGAATAGATTTTCTTTAGATTCTTCTTCTTACTATATTAAAAAAGACCAATAAAAATTATTGAATTTATTTACAAACCTAAATAAAAATATTTTCATAATCTTTTTTCTTTTTTGCTAAAGTATTTTAAGTAATTTAATAAAGACTCAAAAAAAAGTTACTTCTCAATACTTTCGTCAAAGAAAAAATATAATTATTATAATTTTATAAATATTTATTTAGACAGTTGTTTTTTTAAAGAATCAAGTATTTATTTATTTTCAAGTTATATCTATAAGCAAGAAATTATATAAGTTAAGTTGTGAAATCGATGATTATGTCATTAATTTGCTAAATTATTACGGAATAAAATACATATTTGATGATTCATCAAAAGTTTTTTCCTTCGAACGACACCTTAAATTCACCTATACTATATCTTACATATGCATATAATATAAAACAAAATATGTAAAATTCTTAATTCTTAATTTTAGTTTGTCGTTCAAAACTATTATCTGGAAGTGTTTTATACTAGAGATAACTAAACACATCCATTATTGTAAATTCATGAATGTTGCATACATAATTTAATATACATATAACATGTTACTATTATGCTATAATAAATACTTTTTAAAATGTTTATATGAAGATGTAAAATAATTTTTTTTTCCATTACTTAGCTTCGGTTCGAAGAATACCAGATTTTGACTTTAACTTAATAATATAAATCCGCTTGGATTACCTTCTGGTATTAAAGTCTAATTTTGTTTATTAAATTTAATCTAAATTAATAATATTAAAAATTCATCGTAGCTATTTATTTGAAATTTCAATATAATACATTTAATGTAGGGAACTATTTTATAATAAACAAAAAGCTCGTTAATTCGGAAGAGATTGGTTTTGGGGGATATTTTTCTATGTCACATATAGAAATTTTTAAAAAAGATATATTCAAGCTGATCACTTTTATGACTACCTAATTTCCATAAATTATTTATGGTACGTGAAAGTTTATATTAAATCGCACTTTTACTTATAAATTTAGCAACAACTGTGATCAGTCAAATTTATTACTTCGCACACTACATATAATCACGAACCGTAAAAGTACTGAGATACCACTTTCTTGAACACCTAACTAATAGTATTGATCACATACTATGTTTGCCATTTGCAAATAACGGAACAACATGGAGATAGGAGATATGGAGGTTGCTAAGTAAGTAATGTCGTTTACATTATAATATATTTTTGCATATATTATATTATTAAGGATATAGCAATAATCCTAGAAGAAAATTCATAAAAAGTTTACATTAAATACTTTTTTTATGTTAAAGGGGGCAACCGGACAGACGACCTACCTGATGAAGGTAGTACCGTTGCCCATGGATATCCGCAACATAATTTGCGGATTTGTTGCCATCTTTGATTGGGAAGGAGGGGGAGGAAAAGATGGGAAAGGGAGGGAAAATGAAAGGGCAGGAACGGGGAAAAAAGAAAAGGGCAACCGGCTCTCTCACTCACTCTCAAATGCAACCATTAAAGACTACTTTACGTCGATCTTCTGTAAGAGGGTGGAACTTCTCCGGTCGAGCCAGCTCAAGTTCGAGCTGTCACTTGATAACATCGAGGCTCTACCACCTCACGATATTGACAAATATGTTTTATTTTTTTGGAATTGGCGCTGAAAAAAATCTTTCATCCTACCAACACCGCTATATAAATGGATCTTAGTCCCTAAGTAAACGCAAGGAGTAAGCCTATAATCTAAATAATATTTTTTATAAATATTATCAATATTTACTTTCCTGGTACTTGTACTTTATTAATCCTTATATAAATTTGTTAATTCGAAAAGGAGTATATTAATCTTAATAAAAGTATGCAAGTGGACAGACAAATTTGTGCTCATTGATTAAATTTTATGCTCACTGAAAACCCAAGAATTAGTTAGGACATATAACCAAACAGCGAAAGATTACTTCGTAAGAAGATACAAACTTTAAGAAGTTTTTAATACTTGGGTTTATCTATAGCTCTATTTAAGGGATGGTACTTATTTTCTTCCCAAGAACTTTAAATCCCTTTCCATTTACTAAGTTGATGGAACAAAGTTCTAGTACATAGATTATGAATTAAACACTATGTGAATCATTATTGAGAAACAGCCTCACTAAGATGAGGAATCGTTTAAAACTTAGCTCAAATTTATTTGGTATTAAATGAATAAGTGGATTAAGAACATAATAATATCCTCCACACAATGTTAAAAACTAGGCCTCTTTCAAGTTTTGGTATAAGTTGGTCACTTAGTCTGGTATCTCTTTAATATTTTTTGAGGTTAAATATTTAAGAAACATTTATTTAAAAGGTTAAATTTCATGCATTAATACAGGATATACATATACAGTTTCCAATTTGGTATTGCTAGCATATGTGCACTGTAGATGGATTTGGCTGATGGTAAGAAAATGATCGTAGCAGCCCCAACCATTAAAACGTGATAAGTTGAATCAAAACAATGTATCAAACTTAAATGTAATAATTTTTGTATTTTTTATGACTTGATATCTATAAATAAATCTAATTGGAACTATTTATAGTCATAAACAACATAATAAAAGCGATGTAAAGTTGAGTATTAAAATATCTTATTTGTATTATTTAAATTATAAAATTGTTTTTCAAATAATTGAGTATTTTGGCAATACTTAAAGTCAGATATAGGACTTTTGTTTATTCATAAAATAGTAGACTCAAATATAATACGTAATGTGGTTTACAAAAGTTACTGGGTATCTGCGCTGAGTATTTTTAGTTTTGTCTTAAAGTTCAATGTAAATAAAACCAAAAATATGGGTTTTAATCCAACAGGCAAATTATATGAAAAGATCATACGCGC
This sequence comes from Danaus melanippus, assembly GCA_010014825.2. Classification (NCBI taxonomy): domain Eukaryota; kingdom Metazoa; phylum Arthropoda; class Insecta; order Lepidoptera; family Nymphalidae; genus Danaus; species Danaus melanippus. The sequence goes on from JAAAKD020000001.1 coordinate 964,519, forward strand.
CCCCTTACTTAATGGAATAGCACTAGACGGAATAGATCAATGCCCATATTAAGGCCATTAGTCAGGATAAGGGCATTATTCAGGATCTTATGAACCTAGCTGATATGGACAGAGCAAAAGGCACTATCAATAAGAGCTATTAGATAGCCCGCAGGTTTCCTCGGTGTTATTGCATCTTGTACATATATAATGCATTTTGTAGACTTATTGCCCTATAGAGGCACACGGTTCTTCGAATCCCATATAATAAAGCGTTCCGGTCGGTGTTAGGCCTGCATTGCTTTTGTAGCGCCTCAGATATGTCTGCGTAAGTTTACACCGACTGCTCTAATTTTGCAAAAGATGTGTGAACTTGGTCCGTAGGGTGAGGGCCGGGCCAGATACTATCATGAACATGATATTTGAAAGCCTACATTTTGATATATTCGAAACTGCTTTGATAATCACATTCCAGCACCACAACCTAAAAGGACCAAGTAGAGTATTTTATTACATAACATAATTAATTTAATACTTAGAATATTTTTTTAATTTTTGTTACATTATTTAATCTTGACTTTTAGTATCTTTTGATGACTATTTTCAAAGTATGTGATTGTAATAATAACTTTATGTTACCTGAAATAAATAAAAAATAATTGAGTTGTCCTACAATTGAATAATTTAAAAATAAAAAAATTAAGTACTCATCAATTACAGTAATTGTACCATAATTATATTATGTATTTTATAAAAAGTTGTAATTTTAAAATGTTTCGGACTGTCGTAGTAATTGTCGGTGTAATTGTCAGAAGACTCATATTAATATTTAGGAGCTTATTATCTTAGAGCAAAAAACTGAGATACCATTAGCCCTCTGCTGACATTCTTTTAATGAAGAAAAGTAATTTTACTAAGTGCGTTCCTTACACGAATTATTTCAGATCATCAAAGGCTGACTATCTTACAAACATGTTTTCGAGTTCATTAATAAAAACATTAATGAATTATAAACAGAAGAAAATATCTTATGAATATCACAAAGCAAAAAAAGAATTTGATATGGTCATATGGTGTTTATTACTGGTATTATCTTCTAACAAAATAAAGCTCATAAACTTTTACCGTATGTGATTCTGTTCGCAAAACAGTGAAAACTATTCAATTGGTTTTCATTCTAATTCTTTAATGGGCAGATAAATAACAACAGGTGTTTATATATAGGTATAAATTATTTGTGGAAGTAGTTGTTAGGATTTCCGAAAAAGTCTTCCTATAAAAGTAGTTTACATATATGTACATATGTAAGGGTACAAAACCATACATGAGCTATTATGTCGCTATAGATTTTTTATATTAGAAAAATATAAAGGGTTATTATAGAATATGCAAATATCTTATGATTCGACACATGTTCCTATGTTTCTCTCTGTATTCATATTTCCTACCAACTCATATACTTTGAGTTTTATTCATGAGTAAAAATTATCTAGGTAACAAAAAATAATGGAGATGTTAAAATGATGCGCATTTGAATTAAAATATACAACTTATATGCTGTCTGCTTTCCTAATTCGTAAAATTTTATGTCCTGGCGATCTTATTACGTATAAATTTGTACGAAAAAATCTCAACAATAAAATGCATATAACCTTACTTGTTAATAATTGAAAGTAATAAACGCATTGCATTGTTTTTTTTAATTATTTTTGTTTTATAAAAGTTGATTTATTATAAATAATAAAGAATTTATCTAACAATGTTTAAGAAGCTGAAATACAACCTATTTTATAAAAACCATGAAGAAAATGTCGCGTAGATTTGCAAAAAGAAACATTAAATAAAATTATACACCTTACAAATATAATATTTTAACCCTTCAAATATATGTATATATGTAATAAGGTTACTCGTATTACTTTAGTAAAGGACTACAGCTCTTCACAAAGATGTTAAACATGGATCCAGTTGGTCGGCTTTTGGCCGCTGTCCAACTACGAACTATTTGTTAGAACAGTGTACTTGGGTTCATGTGTCGATGTTAGTACCAGACTTCGGCAAAAGTATTTCTATACATATATGCAAACCGTTTCATGTCATCTTCTCTTCATATATATGCACATTTTTTTCAAAGGGTGCTAATTTATAAATTTGCCATTATAAAGATTTTTCTCTGGTAGGTACTGTATAAGATGATTTTTTCAAAGAAGGCTTCGTACGACCATGAATAAAAGAATAAATAGCAAATATAGCGATAGTCTAAATAGAAATTCAATTTATAAGTTATAAATTTGAAACCACGTGTTATGTAAAAGTTACCTTCTTAACAAAAACGTTGAAATTGTTGTAATTAAAATAAAATTATCATGTATTTTTTGTTATCTGTTCCAACTGAATTAAAAAGCGATCTGTGTATGAATTTGAGTTTGCTAGTTATTTGATTATTTCACTATAACTGTCTTCTCTGTATTACTCTTGTATCAGAATATTATTTAAATAAAAATAATGTCGTACTTTTATAATTAAATAGTCAGCAAAAATGAAAATTAATAATTAGCAGTAGACAGCAGGAATGAACTAGCATATACCTTTAAAGGCAATCCGATAACTTATAAATTGAACATGACTTATTTCGTATAATTATTTACAAAAAAAATGCGTTTTCCATTCAGTACAAGTAAAAGTAAATAGTACATCTATTATAATATAGACTATCAGAGATAAAAACAAAAAAAATAATTGTTATTATACTGATACCTTTTTCTTTTTATCGTTCTAAACGATAAAATATTCTAGAAAAAAAAATCGCTATTTAGATGAACGCTTGTATATGAACATATCTTCTGGCACTTTAGATCCTAATACTCTCTTGATTCTTATGATATAGTACCATAAATAATAAAGTATTTTAATTTTTCACTTTATATTTACATCTGATATGATTTCAATTTAACTTGAACATAAAAAGTTATGAAGAAAGTGTAATTGTATATTGTATAAAAAAACGACAAAACCGTAATAATTTTAGGCACTTTCCAAAACATTCATCTATGAAGCCATTTATTATGGAGTACCATTCTATTTTATTTTTCTCTGAATAATATTCAAGAAAAGTGAAATTGTATCTACACTCGTTTTATCCATAAGAGTCAAATATTAAATTGATTCTGAAATAGTTTCGATACTTTTATGTCACAATTATATATTCGTACTTAGAAGTAACTAAACCATGCTGGCTAAAAATGTTATGTAGGGAAGAAACCTGAGACAAAACTGAGCATGTTCACAGTCTCTAAGGTGGTAGCCTCACCAGTGAGCTAATATAGTGGGCTAATCAGACCTCAAACTACGCAGACATTTGGAATGAAAACGCGGACACGTATTGCTTGCTAAAAGTGCGAACCCTGAGCGAGGATAGCCGACTAGCCCAAGTAGAAGCAGAAATGCTACGTTACAAACTGCAGATACTCAGTATCAGCCAAGTGAGCAGAAACGGATTCTGAGAACTGAGAACGTTTGGGGGAATTACACTTCTCTACTCCGGGAAGAAATATGTAGAAGGCGTACGTGATCAAAGCAGACCATTCATTTGTCAACGCAGAGTGGAAACGCATCAAAATAGCCTGTACAGAGAGCAGCTCCGTCGTTCTTAGATACAAACGACATACACGCGAGGACTGGATGACACAAAGAACCTGAAAACTCATTGATGAGAGGCGTAAGTTTCACCTTCAAGTTGTGGCAACCAGAGAGGAGGCAGAGCGCGAGATCTGAAACTGCAATAAAGGCGTATACGCAAATGCATAGACCGCACTGCCCGTCACGATCGGCGAGTATGGGCGTTAAATGTGGCGGATTGAGTACAACGCGCTGCCAAATCCGTTGATCTCAGGGAAATGTACAAAGTAACGAAGATCTTGACCAGAAAACGAGCCCCGCAGAAAAAGCCCAAAAGAAGGACAAAAGTGGCGAACTGATTGTGACCTCGGAGGGACAGCACCAAAGTTGGCGTGAGAATTTTGAGGAGATCTTCTGAGTCCAAAATAACCCCGTAACATCAACCATAGCTGCCAACCTGCCCTTCGGAAGACTCGATATCGACGAGTCTCCACCCATTGAAAAGGAAGTATGGAAAGCCATTCAGATCCAGTAAAGATCTTTTACACGACCTCATCACGTCGAAAATACTAAAATCAGATAAACCTACCGCTGCGAACGCGCTAACAACTCCTCTCGAACATTTGCTCTGACCGGATGACTGGACTAAAGGGCTTCTCTTGACTTGACTTGACTAAAGGGATTCCGACCCAACAGATCGTGCACAGACCAGATTGTTACGTTACGCATAATCCTCAAACTGACGTCAGAATGGCAGAGGGAAATGTATTTGACCTTTGTAGATTTCAAAAAAAGCTTCGACACGCTGAGATGGACAGGTATTTGGGAGCATTTATGAAAGGTTGGAGTCCCAAACAAAACAATTAACCTTCTAAAAGCCGTCCACAGGAAATATTCCTGCAGTCAGTCCCAACGGCCTTTTGTCGGAGGACATATCAGTTCGTGCAGGTGTATTTCCTTTCCCGTATTCTATTCCTAGTCGCTCTGAATATTATCATACAGCAAGTCACGAGAAACAAGCGCCGCGGCATAGAGTGGGGACTTTGGAATATCTAGACTATGCCGATGACCTATACCTGCTGAGCCATACACACACCAGCATGCAAGCCTAACTGGACGACCTACGACTAGAGGCAATAAAGATGGGGCTACGGTTAAACACGCGGAAGACCCAGGAAATGAGGTGTGACGCGAAATCTCCTTACCACTGCTCATTGGCATAGAGGTAATGGAAAAGGTAGACAATTTTACCTACCTCGGAAGCATAGTGTCGTAGACTGGAGGGACGGAAGAGGACGTCGCTTCAAGAATCGCCAAATCAAGAGCAGTCTTCGCACAACTTCGTCCCTTTATGGCAGTCGCAGAAACTGTTCAGGAGAGTTAATCTTAAAATATTCCGCTCCGGTGCCAAAACCGTACTTTTTTCCAAAAAAAAAGGTTTGCAGTTCCCTCTTTTTAAAAAAATCATGAAAAAATGTAAAAACAATATAAATAAAATATCAAGTCGAAAGACACCTTACTAAAATGTTGAATTTACACCAGCTGACTCTGAATCGAAGATGAAAATTACGAAAACTATTCAGCATTCCATGGATGTAACTGATTGATTCTGGTTGATTGCTGCAGAGAAAGGACCTTTAATAGTGCTTGTGAGTTCCCACTCAGGTATAGTTTTAAGCCCTTCTCTAACGAGCGGTAAACGCTCACCTCCTCTCACTACCTAACCAAATTTGAAAAGAAATGATGTTAGTTTTGAACAGGCTCAGTTCTTTTAGTAGTTACCTCTCGATAGTCAGTGTACCTCTTGCTTCCACATTTACCAAGTACAAATTTACGACGGACCGATCTTAGTGAGCTTGACATACTTATTGATCTTGATGGCATGGTCTTTGGGGACATTGGTTCTCTCTTATGTAACACAACGTGTTTCAAAATTCGCGAATACAGATTTATGTCTGATTTGGACGGCAAAGGACAAATATTCTTTGGAATTTTATATTGATTCCCATAAGTATCCATCATTATAGTCTAATCCGGGGCCGATTTATGGACACAGTAAGCCTTGACTTTTGGTTTTATATCCTTGAGCCTTCTCTCACAAAACTCTTCATTGCTCGTTTGTAGTTGTTTCCTTTTGCGCTCTGGCTACCAAAAAACTTAAAGCTTCACGTATGATTTCTGCAAACCTATCGTGACGACGCAATTATCTTCTCAGAAAATTCATAGCAGTTCCAACCAGCGGCAAGTATAGCCACATTTTTTCCGTACCTTTACCCCATCTTACAAAATTACTCTGGTATGTGAAAGTGAATTGGAACGCATTGAGATAAAAGTTTAGCAATGCTGGCGGCAAAACATAAATCAAGGTATGCCCATTTTATTGCTAATGGGATGGAAAAGTCTCTTATGTCTAATCACTTGTTCTGCATTTCTAAATTTAATGAATGAATCTCATATTTAATATTCTCGTCTTGCCAAGTAAAATATTTCAGTATACTGATATAACCGTATCTTGGGCCTTCTTACTTGTTCTTAACCCTACTCTGTTATTTTGTGCTCTTATTAGAACTCTTTATGAAATTGAAGTCTCGACTTTAGCTCGGGGGCAGCTTTTTTTTGGGAGCGATGTAACGATGTCATTATTTGATTTCCCCAGGATATGTCTATTGGAAACTCTTGGGTGTTTATAGAGTTCCAATGGCCTTTTTAGATTCATACCAAAATTATTGCGATCCCTGAATAAAGCTGACGGATTCGGCGATACCGCAAGCCCGACCCATAACTTCAACACCTTTATAACGCCTGTTTATAAGCTTTTCAAAAGGGTTTTATTACAATAATAGACGAGGAAAGTCAGTGGTGGCCTAGTGGTTAAAAGGCCCGCCTCTCACGCATGAGGGCGCGGGTTCGAAACCAGGCAAGTACCAATGAGATTCTTCCGAGTCATATGTACTTTCTAAGAGTATTTAGACATAACTAAACAATGTATTCCCAAAGAGGGTTGATGTCAGGCAGGCGGCCGGTCGTAAAAACAATTAGCCAAAAACTATTCACAACATATAAGGCAAAGCTAAAGCTAAAGCTAAAGCTGGAAAATTGCCAGGTAGAAGAATAATAGACAAGGAAAGGCAAATTCAAACATAATGTTAGGTAATTATCATAGATTCAAGCTTTTCTGACGTTACCGATCGTTTACTTATCTACCTTGTTGAGATTGTTTAAAAATACTCCTGTTTTCGATCTAACTATGGAGTATGTTAACAATCTTACGACCGAGAAATTTAAATGGTGCAATTTCCTTAACAGTAGAAACGCATTGACCGCCTCAAGATAATCCCGGATCGTATGAGGTATCTTGTATTCCGCCTACCGAGGCCCAGACAGTAACATTTATTTGGTTTTGTCCTTTATCCATCCGTCCACTCACAGAATTTATCCACTTCATCTAATAGTCCTTAACAGTGTTTTGGGGTTACATGTCAGTGTTGCGAGTTAGTCAATGAATACTTAAATGGATTCTGTGTATTTATTATTAAATTTGAATCGATATCTCCATTTTTTCTCGTTACTTATTAATTTATCTATTTAAATATTATTTACAATATTAATTATTATTGGAGCTAAACAATAAAATTTAATATAATTATTAATCCGCAATCTAAGACATTTAAATAATAATAATTATTAACAACACAATTTATATAAACGACAAAATATTAAAACTTAAATTTCAAAGCCAAAATGGAAACAAAGCAGACATTTCATTAATTCGTTGGAAATTAAAATTATAAACGTATTTCAGGGACTTGTGAATATAACAGTAAGGCGATCAACTCATGTAACTAATAAAAATGGTGACATAATAATTTCAAAAAACAACTTTAACTTATGGTTTTGCTCTTTTTATTTTTTTATCTACCAATCAAAATTAATTATTATTTAATATAAAGACCAAGTAAGAAAGTAAAGATTTTGAAGTAAGACTTTTTTTAAACTATTGTAGATGATAAGTATATATATATTTATAAATCGCAGATTTGATTTTGATTTTAGGTCAACTTAAAAAAGGGTGCCAGGAAGTGGATGACAATATGGTGAGAGATTACACATTTAGTATACATTTAGTAGGGCATAGGGCATACAATGAGATTTGGCATCTAAGCACCTTAACTATTAATCCAAATAAATAGCATTTTTTTATAAATAGCAATAAAAAAATGAAAATTGAGTCCTTTTGCAAGGATTTACACTCCTTACATATGTTTTGCATAATATACGAAATAACCAATAAGACTGTTTAAATACAAGATGTTTATTAATATTGCCATTTTGTGATCACTAATCTATACATTGTGAGAGTACAGTAATGACAATGTAAAGAAATAATCGTAGCATCTCAATTCAATAGAAGCAATTGTTCAGCTAAGTGCAGGCAATGAATTTATATTTTCAATAAAAGCATTGCAATATCAATAAAGCTTTTAAGCAATAAAGGAACCGTCATCTTTATTTTCTAAAGGGTTTCATTGAAGTTTTAGAAATGCTTTTCATATTTTTTATTACTATTACTTTTAACGAACTAACTTTGCATTTAGGTATGTTTTTAAATTATTCATTATTTTTATATTCTAATCTCTTTTCAAGCTAGATTTAGTTAGTGTAATAGAAATTGTAATCAAAAGTAACAAAGGAGTAACAAATATAAGAGATGTTAATAGTTTTCATTTTTTTTTTATTATAACAAACTCAGTTCCAGTAACGATATTTTTTTTCTCTTTAAAATTCTTTTGTCCTTTATAACTTCATTACAGTTATCACTTTTTTGTAATAAAATGTTGCCATCTCTGGATATTAAGTAACGTCCAAAAATAAAATTTCGCATTAGCAAATATGGGACTATTTGTTTTATAAAATTAAATACATTACTTCTCTATCTTTCTATATGATTAGTGTTTTACAGTTTACTTCTCTTGCAGAACCGGAACTCTTCTGACTACAAAAATATCATTAAGAACGAATAAACCTATGCTTCATATGGAAATTCAGTAATTTAAATTTTGAATCTACAACTATAAAGCATGATTCTAAAATTATAATTATTATTATTATAGATCTCAGAATCAGTAATTTCCGTCGCTTACAATTACTTAAAGCGTAAAGCGTTTACAAAACTTCGATACAATTTTTTGTTTGTCCTTACTTTCATTTTATATTATACAATATTTATTTCTCCATAATACTTTTTATTCTGTCATGTGGGATCGCCTGAAAATGAACGGTTTCACCGTTAAACCGTTTAAAGTATTTTGTGCAACAATTAAGTTTTTTATAATATTACATTTTTTATTAAATCTTATTCATATCAGAGCTACTTTGATTGTGCAACAAATGCACTTTACATTATTAAATATACACATATGTTAATATGTCGATAATTTCCCAAAAGATTTTAAATAAACTAATAACATAAGAACCTCAAAAACATAACAAGGCATTTGTTTAGTAGCACCTTACAGTCAGCCATGTCTATATTTCTAGAAATTAATTTAGATTTTAATTTGATTAAAATTTTAAAAGAAAGTATATTAATTTGTTAATAAGAAATCCTATAAAAATAAAAAATCAATTGATATGATGAAATTTTACGAAAAATTTTCTAAAAAATTATTAAACACCAAAGGATTTACTGTTCTCAAGTACTAAAATATTTAGGGTCGGGTGTCTCAGATTGAACCAGGTAAATTTCTAAGTCTTGTAGCGCACTCATTTTTCAATGAATGGCTTAAATTTTTTGTGTATAGTTAGTGAATATATTAAACTCCATTTGTACAATTATCAACTGTTTAATATCCGTTTGTTTTCAGCGTTATAAAATAATTTATGGAAAACTAGATTTGGTTCAATGTGTACATCGGGAGGTACACATTGAACCAGGGTATTTTCCACATCGAACCACCTTAAAAGTCATATCTATTAGACTTCATTAATTAAAATGTAATAAAAACTTGAATATTCATATTATAAATTTATTATTTTACTGTTATAATAACCTTTAAGGGGGCCATTTAATCTGACTTCCAGAGGCTGCATCTTGGCAGTGGTGTTATGATGGTGGGAGTAGATGCAATGTAAGAATTGTGACACTTGAACTTTTTGCCAAATCTAAGGCTTCGATTGGCAGATGTGACGCATGATTGCCTAAAATTAGGGCATTCTTTTATGTATTCTTCATTAAATTCTTCTTGTTCACTTGTAGAAACGAGATGATTTTCATAATATGGTTGCAATCTCTTCTTAGCAAGGTCCTCTACATTGACGTTTAAGTTTTTTCCTAAGTAGCATCGTGAAGTTGGGTACGCAATATAATATGATTTGGCTGCTTTTCCAGTACATTCACCTGATCTATGCAATTGAAGGGCTTTTAAGATATTGTCAGCCGATTGTCCACCTCTTTTTCTCTCTAACACCTTTGTTCGCGCCATCCTGTAACGAATAAACATAAATTACCTAATATTAATCTAAGATTAATAATAAATATATACTAAGGTATATATTTAACTTGGGGTACACAATGAACCATGGTTCAATGGGTACCACCCTAATGTGGCTCAATGTGGAACACACAAGAGTTTGACCACTTACTTCAAAATTTTATGTTGTAGTCACTGACGCTCATGGACATATGCAACATAAGAAATGTTGAGGATGGCTTACCCACCGTAATTCTCGAGAAAGGCAAAATGGGTGGGAATAGGGAGAGGGCAGGAACGGGTGGGAACAGGGAAAGGGCAATCGGCTCTCCCACTTATCGGACGAAACGCAGTCATTAAAGGCTTCTTCACGGCGTTCTTCCCCTCTTAAGCCAGCCCATGTTCGAGCTGTAGTAACTAGATCACAGCTAGGCTCTATCACCTTTAATTATTCAAATATACAAGAAGCCAATAAAGTTATTTAAAATATCTGGATAATTAAAATCGGATACTGGTGGGCCAGTAAAAATAAATGTAATCAGTCAAAAAAAAATGAAATCAATTAGTTTAAATTTACAACAGTGGATTACATTCTTAAGGAATTATCAACTTGTATGCATAACGAATATACAAAAATAAAATTTATCAAAATATAATAAACGTGAATTTCTACGTAACATCTAAAGTTAAATTCTGCTTTATAGATTATAGATTAACGCAAAGCGCTTTTAAATTGCACCTCTATTTAATTTTGCAGGGAAAGATCAATACCATGTTAAAATTTTGTGAATTTCACAGTTATTGCTCTTTGACTATTATATACTTAATAAATTTTACCAAACAATATAATATTTTGCTAAATATAGTTATACAGATTTTGTCAACAATAATTTTCAAAAATTGAGTTTTGTAAAATTGTCCGTTAAATATTAATGCCGATAAGACGGTGGTTATGTACTCTGTAAACACTGGCTATCTTAATGATGAATGACCTTGCTGGGCTCTAAGAGTCTATGAAATACTTCATCAATAGTTTTCTATAGTCGAGCATACGTCAATGTCTAAAGAGATACTTGCAAGTCAGTGAATCTTTGAATATAATATTCTTTTCTGACCTACAAATGTTTTGTTTTTTTTCTTACTGAACATCGTGTTTCAAAAATATTATCTTAATATAATGTTATGTTTGAAAATGTTCAAAATTGGAGAGGAAATTGTTATTAATAATAAATTATTTTTATTTAACACAATATTATTGTTATCTAAACTGAAGTGTAAGATAATCTTATCACTAAAATTAATCATTAGTTTTGTTTTTTTTTTAATTAAAATATATTAAATTAGACTATTTTGTATAAACTAAATCAAACACCACTGTCAGGGGTAGGGTTAAATAAAGGAAAAAAAATATTTGGGAGAAGACAGAAAAAATGCTGGTTGGTAAAAAAATGAAGTTCTTCATAAAGTGACTGATCTAGGTACAACGACTGTAAAGATTGTTGTTTTATGTGTATGCAAAATTGATAATACATTAAATTCTAAAGCTCTAATGCTTTGGATATCATTTATACCAGAATTAAGGAATATTCTTACAATACTAATAATATATGACTTTTAATTGTCCTGTGATTTTTACTTTGTCTTTATTCCAAAAACCACTCACTATAGTATACACAATTTACCTCGTAAGTGTTTACTTAATATATTATACAGTAACTTTTGTTACAGTTTTTCTAAAAGGTTGATATAACTTTTTGGTGAACTTCTTTATACCAGGCTTGACTGGTATCGTATATGTCTGGTGTAACAGAAAATGATTTTGAATAACGTGCTCCGAAAAATTCTCTTACGGTTCAAAGGCTAGCAGTACGAAATCTCTGAATACAAACGGATAAGGGATCATTAATAATACAAATTGAGCAACAATAATTTGCTATACCTGTAATTGCTTCAATCAAGTTGGTTTCTGTAAATTATATGATTTTTAACACTCTAATTAGGCAACCATTACTTTTTAATATTCAGTAAACTTCTTAAAGTATGTGTGTTCCTTAAAATTCAGCAATTTAAATTTATTAAGCTATAAATATATTTTAATCATCTGTATACACGAACAATTCAGGATATTTGATGCCAAAAGCGTCGACGCTAGTAGGAAACGATTTGTCTAGAGATTCGATGCCCCTAAAACCTGTAATTTGTAACGTGTAACCTGTAACCTGTAGTTTTTCATCTACTTGCATTATCCCATTCTTTATTATCTGTTATAAGGTTATTTAAGTATTTAACTTTTTTTAACAACGCACGTGTAACTTTGCATAAAATAGAGTATTTTAATTGATATTGAATTAATTCTCTCTCCTACTTTGAAATCGACTAAAATCGCATTTACCAAATATCGTATACAGCCTGTATATAAAGATATTTAGTCCATCAATCTACAGAGAGTTGCTCATAAATAAAGTTCACATCTGGAATCACTTAGATCACATCTTGTGATTTCCCATGAGTGTCAGCAATGATATGAATGCGACGAGATAATTTTATTTCCTGTAACTGCTATCGAAAATACTCGTTTGGCATTAAACGCCTAAAATATACATATGTTTTATATTAATAATGGATTCCACTAACTTTCACACGGACTGCCCTCATTGTTTACAACAAATATCATGGACACATACGCACTATGCGAAATAAGGCTCAACGAGATGGCAATACTTGATTGAAACTGACCCAGACTCTTTTTACATATGTATAAGTAAAAATACCATTTAATAATGAATCAGATTTAATAATAGATTAATTAATTCTCTCAAAGATTTAAAGATAAATAGATGGAATCCTTTGGATATAAGGATTGTGGATAGTCTTTTGTTTGACAAGTTACGATGATATTAACCATTATCTCTCCTAACAGAGTTAGCTCTCGGAAGTAGCTTTATGAGGAGAATGCGATCTAGTTAACTTTTTGTTTATATAAAGATTGTTTATTGAAATAAATAAATTGTCAGATTCAGTCGACGGTTTCAAAATATCTAATTTTCACAAAATTATTGATTTAGTCCTCGAATGTAATTATTTCGAAGGATGTCACATCTTTGGCTTACTATTAAAAACGATTAGATATTTCATCAGAGGATTCATAATATTTATATACGTGTTACGTTTGAGTAACATTTTACAAATTAACAAACATCGCCTGAGGCAACATCGTTGTATGATAAAATATTATATTAGGAGTGACGTTGCTGATTCCTCGAAACGAACGCCTGGCCTCGTGAACCAAAATATTCCTGATGCAACACAAGAAATGGAATGGCATTGCTATCCTAACATGGGAATAATCAAGAAGCCTTGTGTATAGGTCATAAGTTTTAATTATACAGTATTAAGTACATACATACATTTAAGTAAGTTTCATAGTTTTCCTGGAACCTCTGCTGGCTGTGAAAAATACCCTATATAATTTACTTTGCTTAACCTTTAAGTCCTGACGTGGTTTAGTCATATTATAAATGATGACGTGACGTCTGTCAGACGGTTTAGTAAATAATCGAAATGGATAATTTTTATTTACTGATTTGCTCAATATTTACTTGTATTATAATCTGTCATTATTACTCTATTCAGGAACATAAAAAAAACAACATTTTCTTATCAAATCAGTATTTATTTGGTTCAAATCACATCACCTATATTTCGCTTGGCTTAAAAAATATAATTTTAATAATGGCTTAAAAAATATAATTTTGATAATTATTTTGACGTTATTTGGCAAATTTCTTACATTTTTAATATCAGTCTAACTAAAAGTTTTGATCAGGTAACAATAACTTGTTACATCATATTAATATTTTGGGACAAATTACTTATTGTCTGCACAGTTTACGCATATCGTTTTTGAACATCCAAGACAAATAGGCTTACGGCATTCGATGCAATTGTACTTAGTACGCCTTTTAAGTCTTGATGGGCATATTTGACATGATTTTCTCTTTACTTCTGCACTTTCAGGGGGTATTGTTTCAGGTTCCGGAGGCTTATTTGGACCTAGTACGCGTGCAATTGTCAGTCGCAATTCTCTCGGCAATCTATTATTGTATACGCGGCATTTCAGGTGGGGCAAAACTAAAATATATGCAAGATTCTGAAGAAAATGTGCTCTAGAAATATCAGGAACAGCAGTGCAGGTCTTGTACAGAGCATAGGCGTTGACTCCACTCATATCTAAGACTCTGAAAAAAATCGCGAGAGGCCAACGTCTAGTTCTACGATTTGACGAATAATTGGAACACTTTTTATCGATTTCATCAACACCCCCTTTGGTTTTATTATAATCTATTATGATTTCCGGCTTTTTTGAAAGTGAATCCAATTGTTTTGTGTGGTGCATTGAAGAAATCAATATTACTGCTTTTGCCTTTTTAGGGACATATGAAACAATAGTAAAGTCTTTGGTAAAACCGTGTAAAGATGATTCAGGCTGACGAGTTTTAGATGCTTGAAATTCAGGTGGGATGTGCCTTTTATTTTTTTTCAAGGTTCCAAGATACGTCAGACCTCTATCTTTCAACTGCTCCATCAATTCTATGGAGCTAAACCAATTGTCGGCTGTAATATTGCGATTGGTTTTTTCAAAATCCTTACACAATCGTAATACAGACTGAGTTGGTATGGCTAGCTTTCTCTCAGTATCGGTTAGTCCCAGCCCATCGGAGTCTTTTCCATGGTAAATGTATGCATTATACACATAAAAAGATTCTGCATCACATACTACTAAAATCTTCAGACCATACTTGGCCGGCTTCTTCGGCATATAAATAATAAATTTGCATCTGCCTCTAAATGGAACTAACATTTCATCTACACATAAATAAGCTCCAGGAGTATATACTTTCTGGCAATTAGCAATAAACAGTTGAAAGATTTCTGAAATTGCAGCCAATGGGTTCGTTTCAAGGCGTTGCGATCTAGTGTTACTGTCATCAAAACGAATGTAGTTCAAGAGGGTGAGAAATCTGAACTGAGACATCACGCAACGAAAAATTTCACGTCCAGAACCATCAGTAGCAAAAATGTATTTGGTGTTTTCGTGATTCGATTTGAAGACTGAGGAATAAAATAATAATCCCAGGAAAGCTTTCATTTCCTCACGTTCGGTAGTCTTAGTTCGATTTTATTTGGGTTCTTATATTTCGTTCGTATTTCTGATAATTTTTGATTAGTATATGTAACAATCGTTTCAATCATAGTAGTGTCGAATAACTCAAGCCATAAAGATTCTGAATCAATAAATGTTTTGGGCTGCTGTCGAGGAATATCAACAATATTATGACTTGCTGTACGACTCGACCTAATAACAGGTTCTTCAAATGACCACTTGAAACCATTTTTCCCATAATAACACTGATTACTAGAAGAAACTGGAATAGAGCTTACAGTTGAAGGTCCTAGAACTTGGTTGGCTTCATGAGGATATGCGGTACTCGGTCTGATTTGTAACTGATACTCATTTTCCTTATTTTGTTCTTCTCCTGATTGTTCAGATTCCGTATCATGATCAGATTGTAACAAGAAATCTGGGTTTACCTGATCATCGTTAGCATCGCTAAAATCGTCCTCAATTTCCGTTTCTAACCAACATTGTAGAGTTTTTTCGAAGTCTTGACTAGTAGAAGCAACCGCTCTCTTTCTTTTACGACTATTGTCCGAAGTACTTGGTTGGTCCATCTAAAATAATACGATAAATAATGAGGTGACGTTTTGTAGACACTTAAAAAGAAACACACTAATAATGATCTGACGTCTAACAGACTCGCAACATTAATACTGACCTTACGTCTGAGAGACATCATGAAGCTCTACACCCAAACGTGTTATCGCGCCGGCAGCGAGCGCTCGACTGAATGATCAACGGGCATAATCCCGAAGCTATAGGAAATGGCGCGAGTGTATCTTTAAAGACTTTGAAATACGGTTTATATTTGTCAACTCACCGTCTATGAGACACCCACGTCAGTAGTTAAAGGTTAATAAGAAAAAAGAAATGAATTTCTAAAAAAAACAAAATTTAAAGTTCATCCCTACGTATAAAAAAATAATATGCGGTAATTGAATGAGTACTTAAAATAAAGTTATTTGTTCAAAATAGATTAAACTTTTTCTAAACTTGTTAGGAATCTTGGACATTGATATGTTGAATATAAAGAAGGGGTCTT
>JAAAKD020000001.1:998929-1031207 GCA_010014825.2 Danaus melanippus
AAACTGTCGTCTATAAAAGCTATGCTAAGTTAGCTAAATTTAATATTTCTAAAAGCATGTGCTGAATATAAACACGGGCGCAGTTAAAAATTTCTGTTAAGTTTATGTAAATCAGTTCATAAATAATCATTCTACTGAATTCAAAAACCTGAATCATCAAGAAACAAAACTATATATACGAAAGCACTTCTATAAATCAAAACCTTAAGAATATCAGCTATAATTAGTGGTGATGATTTTATTTTTAATACAATTTTTAATCAAAATTAAGAAGTTATCGTTCAATTATTCCATTCATATAGCTTATTAGGTCTTATTAAACATGATATGTAAAAATTCTCTTGTACCAGAAAGTCAAGTTTAGGAGCAATGTTTATACAAATATTTTTTAAAGTTTAAAATGAAATTTATATGCCTTGTTATATGTTTTCGTATCGATACATCAAAAATATTTATTAATTGCTACATTTCTTGTATTTATTGTGATTTATAACCTATATTTGTGGAAAATTATGAATAACATCATGAAATGAAATCTTAATTTTAAAAGAAAATAACCTTCTAAGATAATAACACCTGGACTGATGAGAAAACTACTATGGAACTATTCAATAGCAGGTTAGGAGACGGTCACGTCATGCTGTCAGAATATACTAAGTAAAGATAGCTTTATATATATGAAACCGCTATCGACTATAACGTGAAAGGCGAAACAAAAAGTGCCCCTGTTTTCAATGTAAACTGTAAGCATAAAATTTTATTACTAGTGGTGAATATACTTTCGAGAAAATAAAAATCCTTTCCGAAAAACTAAAAAGATTGAATATTACATATGTACATAATTTACATTTTTAATTTCTTAAAGAACAGTAAAAGACATAAAAGACTACAGTTTCGTTTAAAAAACCTTTTTCTTTAATAATTTGATTTAACTTCTTTACTTTTCGTTATAAAAGGCATTTCAAGTTATGCAAGTTGGTAATTAAAATGGACTCACCCTAATGATTATTTGAATCTATTAACCTATTTAAATTTTAAGGTACTCGGACTTCGACCTTTTGAAAGCCCTTAATTAAGAAAAAAAATGGGAAAGTCAAAATCAGAACACTCTACGTTTTACGGCCAAATGACGTATTGATTGGACGATGACTCATAATTTTGAAAGTGTAAAAATTACTTCCATAATTTTAAGTAATTTAATAAATTTAAATATAATTTCAAAAATTAAATGTCGAGGAAATTTTTATCAGAGCCTTTATATCTTTTCTATTTTCAACCTTTTTCTTAAGGGTTGTGAAGGTTTATTTGTCTAGAACTTAGTCAGCAAAATTTCGGGATCATGAGCTGTGTACTTTTCAACATCCACTATCCTTGTCACTTTCTTTATCAACTTATAGAAATTTAGCGACAAGACTACATTTCGCGTTTCTCCCATAATTTAATCACCTATACACGAGTAAGAAAAAAAATCTTTTTGGTGAAATGATCGTCATATAATTGATATTCTAAAAATAATCTCAATATTATGATTTAGAGGATGAAACATCATTTTATTATACAGGCTGAAAAAATGTTACAACAATTGATTTTAAAATATGATTTCTATAGGTGAACAGCTTGATATTTTCCAGAAGTAGCCAAAGTAATTTTAATCCATAAAAATATTTAGTTATCAACTAATAAGAGGCCTTTCTCGGACATTTACGTAATAATTCTTGTAGCTTTTCATTTATTTCGTGTCTGTTGCACCCCACATAATAATTGATGACTGTTACTGAGATTTTATGACCTCTGAATGTTTATTGGACCTATTTATAGGATCACTAATTATCCATTTCTTTATAATAACTAAAAATAACTATGCATCTTCACATTTTTCACACATAACAATTTTATTTTATTAGGAAAAAATATTTTGCATCACTTACTGTATAAAATGAATTCATTATATTTAAGTGTCTTTATTATGAGCAATTTTCATTTTCATTGAATCATTTCTCACGTCAACAAGCCACAGTGAATTGTTCACTGTCACATTCTAGACCCTCATTATTCAACTGGCATAGTTTACAAGAATTAGTATGAGTTACTTCTTTGTGATGGTGTCTTTTCTGAATGATAATGTAATAACTGATACTTATTATAAAACTATTTTATAAAATTTTCTTAACATTAAAACTTTTGGTACGTCTGAATACACACGTGATTATTCAAAAGTGTTGACTATTTAATGTAATGATTGCAATTTATTTTATATTAAGAGCTACACATCAATTTATTGAAATAAGTTTAAATCAAAGAGGACCATATATCTTTTTGATAGCTTAATATTACCCGCTCATTCTTTCTCTCGTTTTTATTTGAGCCTCAAATTGCAAACAAATTACCATAAATGTGAATGTATAAGAAAAATGGAAAAAAGATTATAAGGTACCAACTTTGTGTAGGGCTCTCGAAAGTAAGTAAATGTTTGTAAAGTTTCCTTTGCCTTTACTTATACTTTTTATTCTTTTCTAATGATATTAATTTAAGTTTTCTTATTAAGATTGGTTCATTGGAGACAGTTCGTGAATTTATGTGTTATAAGAATAATCGTTCATATATACGACGTATTATTCTATAACACAGTTGTGTTTTAATGTCTCTCTATATTTGAGTTCCTGATATTTATCATAATTTTTGATAAGCTGTATTTTGATGTCACTTATCAGAGTTGTTACATGACGGAAATTACAAACGTGTTGAGGAAATAATTTAAATAAGCACAAATATAATATTATATTTACACCATTTTTATTCGATATTCAACAGCTAGTGCAGTTTAGATTAAGGTATTTCCATTTATGTATATATTTTTGTATTTTTTTTTATCATTTTTATCAAATTAATAATATAAATTTTTCCTTTACATAAAGATCTACTCAGTGAAGTATAATCGGGAATAAAAGAAATCACTGAAACATTTATTTGAAAAGCATTTCTATAAGCCAAGTGAAAACTTTGTCGTGCAAATTAAATATAAACTGATATCAGATGGAGTTTCAAAGTATGAAACATTAAAAGTTTTGCAAAATGTTGACAAGCTACGCTGATGTATGTTTTCAACATGTTGCTGACTTATTGTTCAATATTCTAGTTCATAACAGCGTCGTAGTCTGCCTGCACAGTACTTATTATTAAGCAGTCTAGTAGTCAATTCATAACTTAAATTATTGGATAGACGTCCATTTAATAAAAGACAATTATATATTCCTCGATTTCTTTTTACAAATTACTCCTATGTGTGTTGTGTCATTGTAAGCTAAGAAATGAATTAGATTTTCGACATACTACGTTTCCTCGTAATTTCATTATTAAAAACCCAAGCAGAAAGGTTTAAAAGAATTTCCCAGTGTATCTAGTCAGTAATAAAGGAAAATTAATTGTACATGTGAATGTTTGAAAAAAATAACCAGATAACTTTTTACTTGTCTTCTGAAAATTAATAAAACGGTATATGTATATAAAAAATAACTTTATTTTATAAACGTTAATAGTCGATAAAAATATTAATTTAAATTAGTATATTTTATCAAACTTAAAATTTAACATGTACAATAATGAAATAAGGTGAATTAAACAATCAATGCTTCTGATAGAGATTCTCTTAATAGTACTAGTTTTCGAAAATAAATGTATTATATTCAAATTATATTTGTTGTTGCTATGTATCAATCCTTCGTGTATAAAGTTTTATAATTAATAAAGTCGCAACAAAGTATAAAATAGGAAACCTAACTGTTCACTTTATAATTGTCCGCATTCATATTTCTCAACGACTACTTAACCTCGAGCTGTGATGACTCTCCTTTCTACACTCAACATTATACTTTAAAAGATTTACATGTTGTATGGTCGGATAAAACATGAAAAATTACGTTATTTCATCTCATTAGTTACTTAATAATAATTTTTGAATGAAATGTAAAATTTTCTCCCTTTTTTAAATAGTTTGTTAAAATATAACAAGGGTAATGGGATCGCACTAAATTGATGAAGAGATGTACGAATTACTTAATGTCAGTTTGTTTAACGAATGGTTATAATAGAAACACATCCATTAAGTCGGATTATCAAGATTACACTGTCTTTCGTCTTTTGTCATCCTCTTTATATAGATTTGCATTTAATCAAATAAACTATTGACTAAAATGATACGTAGGTATAAAAATACTATTCAAATTCGACGCCATTCTTCTCGAATCGATGCCTTCCTGGCGCACAAGTTTACAGGAGCTTTTGTCGAGGTCTTCACTTGATCAAGCCAAGGCAATGGCGCTCTACCACGTGGCCTTGTCCCTTCTACTTTACCCTGCACCACCACGCGCTCCACAGAATCACTACCACGTCGCAACACATGGCCAAAGAATGTGAGAATACGCGATTGGACGATGGAAGATAAACGCTCCTTGATGCCGAGTTCTTGTAGAATGGAATGGTTAGTTCGAAATTCCGTCCAAGATATTTTCAACATTCTTCTCCAGCACCACATTTCGAGGGCGTCTATTTTCTTCTTCTCAAATTCTCTTAGGGTCCACGTCTCAGCACCATAAAGAAATATAGTGCATATTAGTGCCTTTACAAGTCGTATTTTTGTGGTTTTGGTGATACTTCGATTACCCCATATTTTCTTTAATTTGTCCGTTGCTGACCTTGTTATAGCCATTCGTCGTTTGATGTCATCAATGCATCCCCCATTATTGGAGATCAAAGCTCCTAAGTAGATATATGACTGTACGACCTCACAATTCGCAATTCGAGTGACCTCTGGCGAATTATTATTAACCCGGTCGACAATCATAATCTTGGTCTTGCTGCGATTGATTTTAAGGCCGAATTCGAGGCTGACGTTTTCCATTTTGCTAAGTAGGTTTTCCATGTGGCAAATGCTTGTCGCGAACAAAGTAGTATCATCTGCATAGCGTAAATTTTGAAATCTTCTGTCCTCCGATAGATATTCAAATGTATTGACTGACTATTAAGTGACTTTGTGATAGTCATAGTGAAAACGACAAGTAGTGAATTTTTTACCTCTACGGTCTCAATATCATAAATACGAATTAAATCAGTTTGAATAATCTGTCATTTTGTCATACTTCACATACATCTTTAAATGTTTACGAAAATAATATTATGTATAATAAATTAATTTATTTATAAAATTTTCTACTTTATTATCTATATTATTATTTATCAGCTAAAGTTGAACATGAAAGTACTTCAAACAATATTTTTAATATAAAAATATATCAAATTTAATGAAAAGAAAATAATAATTAGTGATAGCTTTTCCTAGAATTTTTGTATGTAATTTAAATAGCAGAAATCAAATTAACCCCTATTCAATCAGGTGTTATTATTTTAAATTAACTAAATATAAATTCTGGCTGTTTCTAAACTTCAATGTATTAGGAATTCTAAAATTAATCTTATGTATTTACTTTCATTTATCTTGAAAATTGACAAAGAGAATTATATTATGTTAACATTTACTTAACTAAAGAAACTTTACAGACATTCACAGAATTCAAACATAAATTAGTGGGTCTGATAGAAATTTATTCCTTAACATAATTTTGTATGTATATGAAATATGTAAATATAAGTATTAAAGATACTATTATTAATTACATTCAATATACACAAAAAAATTTAAGCCTATCAGAGCCCACTGCTGAGCACAGGACTTTCCTTACGTGAAGAAGGTTTTGAGCGTTAATCACCACGCTTGCTCAAGACGGGTTGGTGATTTCAAACTTGTAATTGGGAAATTATAAGTCCAGGTTTCCTCACGATGTTTACCTTCACCGTATGTCAGAGGTGTCTAAAAATATACACAAGGATGCCTCCAATTCCCATTTAAATTATTTTATTTCCCCACCCTTATTTTGTTTAAATATTAAATAAAATTCACGGAACAAATAAAATATATCAAATAATTATAATCAATCTCAAATCAAAAACATCAATAGTTTATTTTTAGGAAATTATATAGGGTGGCAACCGGAGGTTCCAGGAAAACTACGAAACATACTTATATGTATATCATAATAAAAATTACATATTACAACTTATAACCTACACCTAAGACTACATGATTGACCCGATGTTAGGATAACAATGACATTCTAAAGCTTGTGTGGTATCAGGAATCTTCTGGTTCACACGGCTTGATGTTCGATCCGCGGAGTCAGCGGCGTCACTCGTTATATGATATTTTACCCATACAACTATGTCGCCCCGGCGATGCTCATTTATTTCTTTATATGCGCCGCGTACGTAACAAGGAAGGCAATAGATTAAAAATATTTGCTATCAAAGAGAAATTTCGAAAAGTAATGACCTAACTCTTATAAAATTTTACATACTCTTTTTAGTTATATTCTTACAATAATAACAATGTCAGAAGGGGTAGATTCTTGGACTTTAGCTTTATATAATAAAATAAAAATAAAATAAAAAAGTCTTTTATTTCTAAAACTAAACCTAAACCTCTTATTTATAATTGGAAAAAATAAAAGTGAAAGTAACACAAAATAAATTAACTGAAAAATAAAAATTAAAAGTAACTTAAAAACAAACAAACTATTAAGCGAAAAAGTAATTATAATCTACGGTTTTTTTTAATCTTCTGCTAGAACCCCTCTGCGGGTAAAGGCCTCCTCCAAAGATGACTAGTCTTCTCCCGATTTGGCTATTTGAAACCAATCTTTACCTACGTCATCTTCCCATCTTGTGCAGGGTCTTCGTCTTCTCCTCTTACCAAGTGGGCCTTTCCAGGCTGTAAATATTTTGGTCCATCTCTGGTCTTGTAGGCGTGCTACATGACCATTCCATTTCCATTTAAGAGTCAACGCTTGTACTAGTCCATCTTTGGCTTTTGTTGTTTCTTTTATTTTTTGTGACGTATTCTTTGGATTTTTTAGATGTTTAACATGCTGCTCTCCATGCCTTTTTGACATGTTACTAACTTTTTTTTAACGATATTGCTATATTTCCACGTTTGGCAGGCGTATGTTAAGCAGGGTAAGAGGTTAGAGTTCATTACCTTCGTTTTTATATTGGTTGGTGAGCTGCTTTTGAATATTTCTTTCAGGCTCCAGTACTTATGCCATGTAAGTTGTGTCGTTCGCTCAACTTCATGGTTTTTATTTTTGCGATTGAAGCTGATTTGCTTACCTAGGTATAAGTACTGGTTTGTATATGTCAGAGGCTCGCCTCAGACCGATATTGTTCTTCTGACACTGTTAGTCATTAGCATGGTTTTACATAGATTCATTTCTAAGCCAACTTTTTTCTACCTATGTTCAAGGAATCTATCTTGGATTGGAGATCTTTCCCAGATTTTGATATAAGAACTAGATCATCCGCAAATCGTAGGTGGTTTAGGTACTTTGTTCCAATCTTTATGCCGTATCGACTCCAGTCTAGTTGTTTCATTATGGCCTCCAGTGTAGCTATGAATAGCTTTGGGGATATCGGATCACCTTGTCTTACACCTATTTTCACAGGGAACCATGGCCCAATTTTCTCTACTTTAATTTTACTTCTGCTATTACTGTAGATGTTTTTGAGTACTTGTATATATTCTTTTTCTACGTTGTGTGTTCTTTATCTTCTTCTACCTGGCAATGTCCCAGCTTTAGCTAGGGTCTGCCTTACATGTTGTGAATAGTTTTGGCTAATTGTTTTTACGACCGTCCGCCTGCCTGACATCAACCCTCTTTGGGAATTGTGTGTTCTTTATGTTTCCCATTAACTATCGTGTACCTAGGTGTCGAATGCTTTTTGATAGTCTATAAAAGCTGAATAGAGTGGTCTTCTCATTTATTGAAATAGTTCAATGAGTAGTTCCAGTGTGTGTGCGAGAATCCCCTCCTAAAGCCGGCTTGTTCTACAGGTTGGCTCTCGTCAATTGTGTTACTTATTCTTTGATTTGTTATTGAAGAGAATAATTTGTATACGCATGGAAGTAGATTTATCAGCCTGTAGTTCGCGATTTCTTTGGAGTCACCCTTTTTATTAATTAGAATCATATTAGACTTGGATCACTGGGTAGGTATCTCTCCTGTTTTCAGAACGAGGTTGAGTAGGTTTTTCAATGGTTTAGCCATCATTTCCAATGCAAATTTTAAGCTATCATTAGTAATTTTATCTGGTCCAGGACTTTTTTCAGTTTTTAGGTTCTTCAATGATTAATTTCGATTTTTTACCTTTACATATCAATGATTTATAAAAGAACCTTTACTTTCGCTAAATCCTAAACAACTTCATTTTCAAAAGATTCCTAAGAAAAATTCGATTGCATGTACATATGTTTTTTTACTAAGATGCCAGATACAAAACTATAGACAGCCATATGATGTTAACACTTGATTAAGCATACAATATAAAAAAAATCCAAGTTCTATTCTGAAACAAAATAATTAATAGATCTTCCGTATTTCATCGTAATATTTTGATACAAAGCTTAAAAGAGATTCGAGGCATGACAAATTGAAGACTACGGTTGTTATTAATAATTAAACAACGAGAATGAGATGACACTCAGTTTTGTTGTGTGAGAAACATTGTTCTCACACATCGAAACTGAGTATACCTTTATTTATTTTTATTTGTTTACTTTATAGCGATTCAATACTAACTCATATGAAGGTTGATCAAAATGTAGCTTTATATGTAAAAAACTACCCTAGCTTTTTAATCTTAAATATCTAAGACAACATTTGCAATATAATAATCCAAAATTGTGTATAATTGTGTTGCTGTAAGATCAAAGAAGTTGTAAAAAAACGTGAATCATGTTATAAGAAACATTTGTAAAATAATTTATCACTTTGAAATGTATAAGTAAATTGCGTAACCAAATTAAGCAAAAGCATATTAAGTAAACGATTTTCTGTAAAGCTTTTGACGACATTTTTGAAGTCAAAAACAGATTCAATGAAATTTTAATATCACGTTATTCACAGTAGGCTCCTCGTAATTTCCTTATTGTATGATATGTAGATTAATTTGTGTACTACCTTAATTTCCTCAAACAGTTGTATGTAATTGTGAGTTCACAATTATATACAATTTAATAAACCTTTACCACATTCTGTATCTTTCTTTATATAATAAAACAGTTAAAATGAAATAATGTTCACATTTTTTATATTATAGAAATAACATCACTGTTATCTTTAGGATCTCATCAGCTTATTTTTTTTTTAATATCAAATAATACTTAAATACGCCACTAGCATTTAATATTAATGCTTAATATTTATAGTTTATTTCATATGTTTATATATTTAGTAGAACAATATTTAATAATAACTTAAGGATCTTTTGTTTTAATGTTATATTTGTAGCATTTAAAGCATTATGACGCCGTTTCAAAGTCGTTAGCATTAATGAGATGGCGAGACATGAGAATGTATCTCTTTATTATTTTATATTATAATGATAGTCTTAATTTGTCTTAAGAAATTGTCGTAGTTTTTAGTGTGGTTTATATTATTTCGATTGACACCTTTATTTAAAAGTTGCCTCTATCAGTAACTCGCTTCCGCATAGTAATGGGCTGGACTTGTATTCAACATGAATATTGCGATGGTAAGGACTAGAAGCTAAGCTGCAATATAGAAAGCATGTTTTCAGCATCAAAAAATCTGTTTTTAAGAATAAAGATGTCAGGTTATTGTCTGATATAAAAAGAAATATAAAAGACAAAACGCTTTTTGCCTGTGATCAAAGGAATACAAATAAGTTACAAAATAAAAAGAATTTTATAAGTCGTTAGAGGTAGATGACAAAAATACTACCTAATGACAGATACTCTCACCTTTTCTTCACGTAATCACAACTACTCTCAAGTAAAAAAAAAAAACCAAACTTACGGTAAATTATAAAAAAGAGAGCTGAATCCGAAAAATATAATTTTGTTTTAGGTGGAAGTATTGTGACCATTCCATTTTTTACTTTTTCTTTTTTTATGGGTATATTTTTACACATCTTCACTATTGATGCTAATAATAGTATTTCTTTACTCTTTGCAACAGAATCTAAACTTTTATATAATACCACTATATAAACAATACGAAATCTTTTTTATTAATATTTTGTTAAATAAGCAAACAAAACTGTAATAAAAAATACGACAAATTAAAAATAATAACAATGAAAGTCTGTATTAAAATTCCAATGCGAAACATAACAAAGGATTCATCAACAAAATACAATTTAAAAAAACCTCACTAATAAGCCGGCGCCAGTGGGATAAAACCCTGCTTCATAAATTATTTTCTTTTTACAATTAATAAGCCTTTTGAATACTATATAACATTTAAGAATTAACAATAATAGGTTTTATATAAAGAAATTTTAAACTTTTTCCTGACTTTTATGCATGTACGCATAAGCTAAAGTAGATGTACCTACAATAAATATTGTAATTTTTTCTAAATGATCTGAAAATTTGACTTTATAATATGTTGCATTTGGTTCGTTTATTAATATTTAACAACATATATTCCACAATATCCAAGAGTCGAATCTGTTTGGGTGGATGAGTTTCAAAGTGTGATATATAATTTCGTAATTTTATAATATTAGGAAGACAATATATTTATTTAAAATTTTTGTATGTTCATCCTACTCATCATGAAATTTCTCATTTTAAATCATATTCGTTACTTTTTAAGCAAAATTAGATATCTTAAGGTCGATAACGAAAACTTTTAATCTTCAGTTCCACTATTTTTAAATTTTATTTGCATACATGTGTTAGAAAGAAAAAATATACAGAATAATGTAATTAATGAAACTAATGGAATAGAAAAAGATAAAAGCTTCTATTGAGCACTGTCGTTATATCATCAAGGGGTGATGGATTGATTTATTCATGAGAATGCACTTATGATGGGTAGTCAGATAATCTAGACAATAATGTCTTAACGATGACAATATTGCCATAGGATGTAACAGCTGGAATTAAATAGACGGACAAAAATGTATTGAGCAAGGTAAAAAAATATTTGCAGAAATGAAGCTCTTTGTGTTTAAGATAATTTTAACCACTAATGGTTTCTGGACACTGCCATATTGATTTGTATCTACATATATTCACAGTGCAGTAAAGCGAGTCTATGTAGCTATTCATTCTAGCGGAAACCTAGAATCATTGAAGTAATAATATAATATTAATGTGAAATCGTAACTTGTAACAAAAGGTTAGAAATACATATTTGAAAATTATATATGTTTTTATGGTGATGATGCCTTCTTGAATGATGAAAGTATTACAATGAACATATTTACAGCTTAACTCTTTAAAGCCAATTTCATATATAAATGAAGCAGTTTTTTATGAAAATAAAGTTATTGTTAGCTATATATATTATATCGATTCACATTGAACACGGAAATCGCTTTTTATAGTTTAATTTAAGTTTGGAAAAATAACTTACTTTGTTACTTTTTAATTTAGAAAACATGTCTTTGAGTT
The DNA here is from genome assembly GCA_010014825.2 of Danaus melanippus. NCBI lineage: Eukaryota > Metazoa > Arthropoda > Insecta > Lepidoptera > Nymphalidae > Danaus > Danaus melanippus. The sequence goes on from JAAAKD020000001.1 coordinate 1,010,460, forward strand.
TAAAAAAAAAATTCGAGAATAAATAATATAACACCGTACTAAACGTTTTCTGTTTCATTTATGGTACTTTCTATTAACTTTTTCAAACCTTGAAAAATAATATAATAATGTCCAATATTTTATAAGATTCCATTTTTTTCAATATCTTAATAGATTCTTAAAAGTTATATTTCTGAACAATATTTGATGTTACTTTTTATCAAATTTCTGTGTTAGAGTACAAGTAAGATAGTAGGATATACCCTGGTGTTTGTTGAATTTGTTACATTATTGACACTTAACTTTTCTTAGTCTTTAATCTAGTAGTATTGTTACCCTAAGGTTCTAAATATCAACAGAGTAGGTGACAGTAACAACTTACAACTATGATAATTATGTGCTTTATGACAAAAAATAATGTAATATAGGTTATTCGAATGTTTTTAAAATTTTAAATAAATAATATTTATATTATATCATTTCATCACAATTTAAAAGTGTGATGTAGCAATAATTAATTTTATGTGTAAATCGTCAATATAAAACATTTTTAATTCATGGAACATAGTTGCTGAAACATTTAATTGTTGTCATAAAATAATATGGAACTTATTAATGGGGAAAAAATGGAGGTAAAGTTTTTTTTTGAAATGTTAAAGCGTCTTAAAAAGAAGCTTAACAGAAATCTGCCTGATTAGCGAGGTGACGAGTTACAATATTAACGAAGAAGTAATCAATTGCTAAGAAAGTCATTAAATTCCTAAAACTTAGCATAAAATTGCATGATTATACGTATTCTGTACCACATTACGTCGTGTTTTTTGAGCCCAAATGAACAGTGTCACTAATTGGGGGGGGGGGGTTGTTATAATTAATCACGATTAGAAAATTGAGTTCCATATTTCTTAAAGGAAATATTAAAGCGATAATGTTTTGATGTACTTCAATTTCAGTTTAGTATTTACTGCACTAAATCACAGAAGGACTTAAGAATAAATTTATATGGGAACCACTTTAATGGATGTTATAAAATAAATAAAGTGACGTTAGATCTAGAGCTACATGTGGTTGTTATTTGTAATTTTCTTCCACTATTTTTTTCTAAGCATGATTAATACAAACTCTTCTTTTAATTAAAAATAGCTTTTCTGAGGTGTAAATTTAATAGTCTTGATTTTGATAAGATTGAGTTACAGATTATAACTCTACAATTTTTTTAAAAGAAAAATTTTATAAATAAATAAACTCATTAAGAGTTGAGCTCATTTGAAGGTTGTGTCTTTAAAGATATCATGTTTAATTTATTCCTATTTTAGTAATAATAACCTAAAAAGAAAAAACTGAAATGACTAAAATAATAAATCTCTTCTTTTAAACTTTCAAACCTGATTTCTACAAAAAATTTAAATATACCTCAGTTTGAGTTAGGGTGTAGAAAGCATATTATTTAATTACCTAAGTTAGTGATAGTTAGTGATGCATGACAAAAGTCTTACCAAAGGTGTGATGATCCGTAATGTGACGACGCTATGTGAGTTAGTGAAAAAGAAGCAGAAAGATTTGCGTTTTGTCTATTATTCTAGGAGCAAGAGATACATAACAAGAAATACATATGTATAAACTACTAAATCTTATATATCTGTACGTATAAAAATATAATAAACATACGACAAAATGACAATAACTGAATCCACACATACCTCTCTAGAATATAAACCACTTTCAAAAATTCTTTTAGTCGCTTGGTTTAGCTACTGAGCAATATTATTCATAAATCATATTTTCAATAATTTCGGTACGTTATAACCGCAATATACCGCATTGCCGGGTCGCTATAATATTGTCACTCAGTAGGCAGAAATAAAAAATATGCAAATACCAAAGACACACCTGAAAGAGATTCTCAAAATATTTGTAGTGATCACAATCGGTAAGAAGGTCCATGAAAGTTTATCTGGTTTCATAGTGAAGAACTAAGATGTTCATTTCCCTTCATATATCAATAAAGGTTCATAATATTTAACGCTTGATTCTGTGTTCTTTAAATTAAGAGGTGCAAGCCGCTATTTATTGTTTTCTGAACTTAGATTATTACTTTGAAATTGGTAATTTGTGCGAAATTAACGCTGTATTTGGGTTAATGGCATATTTGAAGAATTTTAATGCCCCGATTTATGAATTCTGTTTCGAAATACATAATACCATATGGTTTTCAGTTTATAGGGAATATAAACAGTAATCCAGCTTCTATATTCTTGACACGTGCCATGCGATGCCAATCTGTTGCCACTTTGTCGCAGTTCAGTCACCCGAATTGGTATAAAGTGCACTCGTTTTCTATTTATGTATAGGTTTTTACTATCTCATTGTATCTACTTGTTAATTACTAAAAGTTGAAATGATTTTAAAAATTTTACTTTAAAGGTTTAATAAGAAAGAATTATTTTTGTATCTTTATAAGTAGTTACAGTATTATTAGTATTTTACTATTATTATTTTACTATTATTATTACAGTATTATTAGTGTAAATATTTTAACTATATTTTTATTGTATTACTTTTTGTAACAAAAACTAATCCACCAACTATTTATTAAATAAAACATAACCAATCCTCTTTGTCGTAGGATTTTTTTTTCAAATTTATAACGAACCATATTTGAGGTATCTTATGCAACGTAAAAAGTTGAATATTCAATGTCAGACCTCTTGGTAGAAACTTTACGTGGTTAACCATTAAAATGAAGACATGACAAATAAGTCATTCTTTGTTTTAAAGTTGTGGTGAACTTTATTTAAAAAAAATATTTTGGTTTTTTATTGTTAATAATGTACTAAAAATGCATGACCGTGAAATACTTGATTTAAAAAGAAATATACATACAATAAATTTATTTGTTTCTACTTGTTAAGATAGAGTTTATACCTTCACTTCAGTCATTGGTTGTCAAGTTACATTTGCAGATAATATATGTATGTACATTGTTTTTAGTGTCAGTTAAAGGAAAGAAATGTATATATTTATTTTCATAAAATACAAAATAAGAAATGAAATACGGATAATTTATATTTTCATTTAAATACAATAATAATGAAACTATGTGGGTTACTCAATAATTACAAGTTGGTGAAATTTCTTGTATTTAACGTAATTGATTTCTGTGAATTTCTCTGAAATGTGACACACGTGCATGTGTGTGTATGTGTTTATTTAACATCTGTTCCAAACCTACATATTGAAACATGAGTCATGGGCGTCTTAATTACCTGTTGGTTGAGATTAAAATTTCGCGTTATGTGAATTTGCATTACCAAGCTAAACGTTTGGTAAATAATCAATTAATTTTGACTATCGGACCGAAAGTACTTATTTCAATTGTATTTGGCAGTTTAAATTTGTTACCAACATACAAATATCGATAGTCAAGACAATTAATAATTCACTGACGGGATTATTCATGAATATGATTCATTCATTTACAACAGTTTGGGTTCCCGAAATGATTTCTATAAAAATTTAATATAGTTACAGTACAATAGTGAAGTTTCATAAGATTTTTCTTAGGCATCAGTTTATACATTACATCCAGCGTTGGTCTATCTAATGATAATCTGTCGCTGTAGATTATAAAAACTTACGTTACCAGAGATATTACTTAAGTATTACTAATTGTCCAAATACCTTTTTCTTTCCTATCTTAAACATTCCCATATGGTAGTCCCACCAAAAAACCTCTATAATAATTATTAAATTCAATAGTTTTAGCGTTAGCAGCACACTGTTCTCACAATTCCTTGAAACCGCAATAAGCTTGCGTGTCTCATTATAAAGCCAGGAAGTTTGTACAGACTAGACTCCCTGACGACGTGTGCAGAAAAATGATAAAGAGAAAGCGTTGGCGTCAAACATTTCCTGGGAACAAATCGCTTTATACAGGTGAATAACAAACATAAAGAGACAAAATCTTTCCATTCACTTTGAGTAAGGAATCATCTATACTTTTTGAAAGCTTGTTTTTAACGCAATTAAAAATCCAAGTTGGTTGGGGACGCACTGACCTAGACATGAGTACGGTAGTCCAGGAGGAGTTGAAATTGTGCATAATTAAGTAATACCGTATGCCCTGTAGTAAAGCACTGTCTGGCTCTGTGCAGGATACAAAGGTTTTTGAAGTATATGTTACCCTTGAAATCTAAGTTATTCCAGAATTGGATTTTACTAGAAATTTCAAGACTAAGAATTTCAATATTCTTCAAGATTGCTGAGGTAGGGTTTTGTGAGAACACAATGAGTATTTTTTAGTTACGAGTATGGGTGCTCATACTTGTTTCTTCCTGGAGTAAAAGTGGTTCAAGTCATATCAACCTCAATTTGAAACCCTAAATTGAGTGTTCTCAATTTCAGACACGAGGTTTAGGGATATTAGCATAACTTCCTCGATAATATTATTTAAATAATAAGGAAAGCTATCAATAGACAACATGTCATTCATGATATATGTAGGGGAAGGAGTGTTACAGATAGTACTGACCTCTAAAGAACGGCAGCATATGAGTATGTTTCGAACAACACCTTCAACCTTTATGCATCTGCTAGATAAATGATTAGTGACCATTTGCAAAGTCTCCAGTACAGTCAGATCAGAAGGTGCAAGTGGAAAAGATCCTTCTGATCCTGATGGATTGAAATCAAAGGAATTTGCCTTGTATGGTATGAAAGTGCAAAAAGATAGGATACAACTCTGAGACTCTATCCAAACATTCTGCAAGAAGCTTACGTGAGAAAAAGAGTAGTCTCACCATGAGACATTTAATGCGTGATGCTAACTTTGTTATATGAAGTTAAATTTGAGTCAATGATTGGCTTTCTCTTTCGATCAATAAACTATTGGCTTTTATTAGAGGTTGCAGGGATGACAGATTTAATATATCAAGTTCTGTTAACTTATTCTGCCATAGGTGACATGAACCATTTGATAGGCTGCGTTTGTAGTACTTTAATCTGGATGTGACTAGTAGACAACTGAGATAGTAATATCTGTCTGGCCGTAAAGTCACCAGCCGATCCATCAACTATTTGAATGATACTTTGACTGAAAGTTGATTTTCACCATAAATTCAACAATAGGAAATTAAAAAGTCATCTAAAAGAAGAGAAATATAAGTTAAATATTTAAAATAACACTGTTAATTGCATTTATGAAAGGGAAACTTAAAAATTATGTAAGAGATAAGAGATGTCTTAATTTTATCCCTTTTGTGTGTGTTTTGTAATCCTCAATCAAACTATTCTTTTAGTAACGTGTTTTTACGTACTAGTCACTTAACTTGAATCCAACTATTACGCTGTACGTTGTTTGCATAATTTTAAATTCGTCTCATTATTATACAAACCAATAACAATCATCGATAGTTTGACGTAAAGGTTACAATGTACCGTCGCGTTATTCCAACGCCACACTTCTTGACTTTACGAAAAAGTGATAAGTATTTTTTAGCGAATACTTGTTTCATTGGCATAATCACGAACAGCCCACTTAAATATACCATTTTTAGCAGAGCTTCTTTCCTTTTTTGATTTTTAACCAGTGGAATAATAAAGTAATGTAAATCGTCAAATTTAATACTACAAATACAACAATTAGTTTACACCTTTATGTTTTCTCTATAAATTCTATATAAAAACGAAAATGAGTATGTACCTCTATGCAATTAATTAATGAAAGCTTTAATTCTTAATTTATTTCATACTTTTGGAGACCCTACAGACCTGTCGTGTCCTTTCCTGTTGTGTCGAAGATGTCATTTCGACTTCGAAACATGTTTGAGGATTATAATTCGTTCGGTGAATCCCTTATTTTCCTTTTTTATCACTTTGTTTATGTACTAGGCCTATATAGGACCTAGGACTTGGATAAGGTCAACCATTTTATCATAGAAATCTACGGTCGTTTTTTTATTTTAAATTTTCGTAAATATTTTTTTTATGTTTCTGGGCATTTTAATTGACTATTTTAATTAACAGCTTTCATTGAATTATTAAAAAGCACTTTCAAATGATGCTGGCTTGAAAAAAAATCATTGCTTGTAGTCTGTTTCAAGTTTTAATTTATGAGCTAGTTTGTGCTCAACATTGCTTTAATGTCAAAAATTCACAATGATTCTTATTAGAAAACAAAAACAGGAAAGTTAAATAGGTAATGCCGTTCAAGCTACCGTGATACCAGGACAAGTAGAAGTTCATTTAATACTTGTACGTACACATAGATTTGTCAAATTCAAAATATACTTAGTACATCAAAGAAATTATCAAAAATATGTATGTTAGTGTATAATGATCTCATCATCATCATCCCCGCCCGGCGTCGGAACCAATTAGATGTGTTTAAGTGCGCTCTGTATTAAAAAATTGTTTTTATTGTTAAAACAGTATTTTATACAGCTAACCAATCACTAAAGTTGTAAATATAACATCCTAAAAGTGAAATATACTTCAAATGGCGTGGACTTCACCTGGAATCAGCAAAAAATTGACTTGTAAACTCCTTAAAGTGTCGGTTAAAAGTGCAAACGCCAGTGCAGTGACTCAGTGACCTTGTATATTACTTAGCGGTCACAAACTTATTTCTCTATGCAAAATAAATTACAAACTGGAACTTATTTTTCACTGTCTTGTACAACAAGACACTGGCGTAGTGGTTCGTCACCTCAACTTAAGAGCGGAATCAGTCGACAGTGCGAGTGTTCGATCCCCACTGTAGTCGAAGTTCATTTTGCTTTTTTTTTTGTTTTCTTCATCATCTCGGAGTCACCTCAAGACACCTCCATCTATGTTTTATGGATCAGACTCAGCCTTAAATAAGTCATCCAATAATGATACAAATGAGAATCTATTAAATGTTACTGAGCGTCACAAACGTACTTTTAATGAGTTTTCGGAAAACCCGTATCATTGTATGGCCGAAATTAAAAAGATGTTTTCTGAGATAATAGCTCAACAAGAACAAAAATTCGAATCCTTAAATATCGACGTACATACCTTAATAAACCAAAATCAAGAGATACATAAAACAGTTGAGTTTATGTCCGGTCAATTTGATGATATCTTCAAGAAAATTAATTTGTTGGAAGAAGAGAAAAAGGAATATAAAAAGGAATTAAAAGTTTAGAAGATAGAATGGAGTCAATAAAAAGAAATACATGCAAATTTTCTATCGAAATACGAAATATACCTAAACAAGAGAATGAGAACAAACAAACGAGGTCACCTCGAGACACCGTGAGCGCATTTTGCCGGCATCCAGAGCGGCATGCCAGAAAATTTAGAAATCGATGGCGGTAGGTGATAAAATAACAAGACCAACTGACAGACATTCACATCTCGTCTGCCCGTGATCACGGTTACTGAAAAGTAGCCGAAACATCGGGAATATGTAGTTTTTAACAAAAAATAAAGTCGCGTAGTATAATCCGAAAATATTAGTTTCATTGAAATGTATAAAACTCGCGAAAATCTTAGATCTCATTAAACAATAACTAATATAGCTAAAACCATCGGAACAAACCTTTTTTTTTTTGATGTCGGAGGGAAACTCTTTCTACGAGCCGTCCAACCGGTCTTGGTGGGACCGGAAGGAATGTGTGAGACTCAGCCACGGCAGGCCCCTACTCACTAAAACCGCTGCGAAAGCCCTCGGCCGCTTTGTCGATGTACCCCGGATCTGTCAGCAACAGGGCACACCAGCGACTGGCCGGTCCTGGCAAAGACCGGCCTTACTCCCTCAGAGAAAGGGGGTGATCCCGGCAATTAGGATCGCCCCGACGACGCCGAGCTTTCACAGGAGCCGGGTTACCAGCCCAACCCCAGCCCGGAGAGCAGAGGTGCTAGTGGACGCGTTGGAATTGCCTCCGTCGCACCCCCGTCCGTCGTCTGCGGGGGGAGGGTGCATCAGCCGCAATCTCCCTTTCCCGCTCAGATACCTCCTTCGTGGACATGACCGTCTCACAGAAAGAGGACACCGCCATCCAGGACCTGTCACTCTCGAGCATCTTCTCCGCGATACTCGAAATCTACAAGTCCACTCCGCCGAGAACCGCCACAAGGTCTTGGCACTGCGCAGCCCATCTCGGGCACACCTCGAGGGTGTACTGAGCCGAGTCAACGGAACAACCCTAAATCTTGAAACACCAATACAGGATATGGAATTTAAGGACATCTATCGAACAAAATCAGATACTATTGTAGTTGATTTCACAAACATTGAAAAGAAAGAATCAATTATCCGAACATATAGGCAATTTACAAAACCAAACGTTTAAACAAAGAGCAACAGCTGAACACTCAACACATCAATCTGCCTGGTAAACCACGTACGGTAAACCACGTATATTTAAGAGCTATTAACAAATAAAGCTAAACGTCTTTCATACGTCGCTAGAGAACTCGTGAGAAACAAAAAATTGCCGCTACATAGACATCATTTGACAAAGAGTATATCAAGAAAGAGGAGGGTCAGTCACCGATACTTATAGAAGATGAAGCCGACTTGCACAAGCTTGTTCTGGGACTAGCACATTATTTATGCATGCTTTTTTTTTTATTTTTATATTTTCATTATTAACTTTTTATAATATTGTTTTTAATTAAAAATAACCCCCCTCACAAACACACATCAACACACACAAAAATGTTTAAAAATTCATTCACAACGTACAAAACTTTTCAAATATCTACATATCTGATATATTATACGATTGCAGTGCCTATCATACTCATAATTTATAATTCAGCTTATCCATTCATCAAAAAAAATTGAAGTAGCCCAACGAACAATATTAAAAGTAATGAAGTTTAAACCCTATTTTTATCCAACAAGTTTATTGTATCAAGAAACACATCTACTCACTGTGAGGCAGCTGTTTGTGTTAAGCGTATTGCTTAAGCAGCATAGTGAACTAAACTACGATCCTACGTTTTTGAGTAAGAGATGGTAACATATCGTAGTTAACTTACCAGAAGGTCTTAATACCGCGTTTATACAAAAATTCTATAGCTTCCTTGTACCTTATTTATATAATATTTGGCTGGACACTGTTTTTTACCTGGTTATGACATCCCTACTCATGGGCACACTTGTCTAGATCATATTATGATAAAATCTAAATATGCGGCTAACTGTTTTGCCTTTGAATCACCTGTCACTGACCTTGAAAGCGTCGCTGTCGTTATTGACTTAAAGTCTAAGTTTGATTTCTCAACCCACACGATTAGACGCATAATTTATGAAGCTTTGGATACTGCTATAAATAGCTTGAACTACAGTCTTATACTAAAAAGTAAGGATGAGAACGCGGCTACTAATCTCCTGATTTCATTGATTACTACCGCGATTACAGAGAATACAAAAATTATTAAAGTATCTAATAGGAAAAGAACATGTAAGCCATGGATTATCGAAGGTATTTTACGTTGTATGAGGAATAAAGACAACCTTTATAAAAAGCTGAAAAAAACCCAGACGATGATATTCTCAAAATCACATATAAACGCCACAGAAACTTTTGTAAGGCATTGATTAAAAAACAGAAAAGAATTCACAACAAACAAGAAATAGAAAGAGCAAAACAGAATAACAAAAGACTATGGGATGTTTTAAAAAATATTTGTTTTCCTTCGAAGTCCACAGATTATTCTTCACGCCTTATGGCGACTGATAATCCAAAATTCAGCGTGAATGAAGTTAATAGGTGTTTTGCCACAGTGGGAGAAAAACTAGCGAGTGAAATTGACACTACTCTTGTCAACCATGAACACAGCTCACTTTTAAAATCATATGTAGTACCTCTGGATTCATTCGTCATGCTTCCTACTGACGAAACTGAAGTTGAACATCTAGTCTTAGGAATGCGAGACAATGTTTCAGCAGGAGTGGATCAAATAACAAGCGAAATCGTAAAACTCTACATTCACAAACTTGTGTCACCTTTAACACACGCTTGTAACCTCACCATCTCTACAGGTGTCTTTCCTCAAGCCTTTAAAATTGCACTTGTAAAACCAATTTACAAAAGCGGTGATAAATAATGTGTAAATAATTATAGGCCAATGTCTCTTCTGCCAATTATGTCAAAAATTTTAGAACGTATCATGAACAAACGCCTCGTTAACTTCTTAGAGAATAATAAACTCCTCTCACCATCTCAATTTGGCTTTAGAACTGGAAAGTCGACATGGGATGCTGTTCATGAACTTACAGACGTAATTGTGAAAGGCCTCGACGATAAATGGAAATGTCTTACTATATTTATTGATTTAGCGAAGGCATTTGACACAGTATCAAAACCTTTGCTTTTATGTAAATTGGAAAAGAGTGGCGTTAGAGGTATGCCTTTAAAGTTGTTTTCAGGTTATCTGAAAAATAGGTTACAAAAGTTGAGAATGGGTAACTGGATAAGCAGTGAACTTCCAATTCAATACGGTGTACCGCAGGGTAGTATATTGGGTCCTACGCTCTTCCTGATCTACATAAATGATCTTTGCCGTTTCCAACTCCGTAATGGCTCAGTACTCTCTTTTGCCGACGACACAGCTCTCTTCTTCAGAGAAAAAAACATGGGAAGAAACCTGCTATAGTGCGCAGAACGGTTTTAATGAAGTTTGTCATTGATGAAGATGTAACAAACTGACCCTTAATGTTAATAAAATCAAGTACGTTACTTTTGGTCCAAAAAGAAACTTACTTCCTCCAACTACATTATCTATTACAGCCCATTCATGTAATATATTAGCAAAATCATCAGTAACTTGCTCAACTCTTGAACGAAGTGAAACTATAAAATATCTGGGTGTATTTGTAGATCAAACTCTCACATTCAAGCCTCACGTTGAAATGCTCGTAATCAGACTTCGGAAATTAATATATATTTTTAAAAATTTAAAGCACGTAGCAAATCGACGTATAATCAAAACTGTATTATGCTGTCGCCCATTCATTAATAAGCTACTGCATTATATCTTGGGGTGGCGCAGCTAAAAGTCACCTTATTGAGGCAGAAAGAGCGCAAAAGTGTCTTTTAAAGGTTGCTGCTAGACTTCCATTTCTTTTTCCAACAAAAAAAATATATAAAACTTAGGACATTTTGACTATTAGACAAACTTTTATACTGAACATAATTTTTAAAAAACTCTCGCGAACAGTTTATCAACAAATATTAGAAAAGGATAAACGTAGGAAAGGCAATGTCTGTCGAACTGAAACCTTCCACTTAAAGCTTTTCAATAGATTTTATTGCTTTCTGGGTAGTGTTCTTTATAATAAGTTAAATAAAGATTTACGAATATATTCATTAAGTAAGTCGGCTTGCAAACAAAAAGTAGATGAATAGTTAAAAACATTCGACTATGAAGATACCGAAAATCTCTTAATTTTTGATTTATAACCCTATTCTTCAACAGTGATGGATTATCACACTAATTGCATCACTTATTACAAGTAGTCACTCACATTAATACAGATAACACACACACACACCTATATACACTCTAATACACTGAAACAATCTCTCCAACATATATACAACAGTTTAATGTAAAGAGCTCACTTGTTAATTTGGCGGTGTGGGGACCTGGAGACCTGTAATACAGGTATTCTCATACCCATCACGGGCTCCAGTCTCTCACATATGTCTATATATATAAGATGTCTATTTGTGTATCAAGTATTTTATGAAGAGAGAGAATAAATGACTTCATAATTATTATTTTCGGGAATTTTGTTTTTCTCAGCCTGTAAGCTGGTGTAAACTACATTCACAGATATAAATCAAGTGAATGCAGTATGTGGTGTGTATTATTTATGTAAATCCTATTTATGAGTAATATTTATATTTATGTTGTTGTGTCATTCTCTTCTAATTGCATGAACTTTCTTACTATTCTGCATGTGTTCAAAATAGCAGCCTTCTGTATAGGGTTATAGAGGGACTCATTTAGATCTAATAATCTTAGACTATGGAGGAGATAGTTTGGGACGATACCTATTGTGGAGATAACTATAGCGATGATGTACACCTTTTCCTGTTTCCAGATTCTTGTAACTTCTTCCTTAAGCTTCTTTCCTTATTATCTTCTGAAAAAAACGTCTCTGTCATGTTTCTTACAAAATTAAATCATTTTGTGTATCTGTAACAATGTCTCTCTAAGTATATGAATAAAAATCAAGAGAACAAGACCAGTTTAATTTCTTGAACTGGTTATGTAATCCGAGGTAAAGATATTTGAAGATTATTTAATGGTTAAATTCCTCAATGTTATTAAAATTATTAATTTTATAATTATACAAAATTTAAACACTTACCATTTTAAATGAAACTAATGTTTTCACTCACACCACCACAATATTCGGTTAGCTACCGTTGGAAAATCTTTGTTTCAGAGAGCCCAACACCTTTGTGATGCTGACCATCTAGATGCCGAGTTGAGGCATGTAAAACGTGCTCTCACCACCAACAACCTGCCCTTACCTCGCTAGCATCCCAAGAAACATTTGAAGCCACCCCCAGTTGAGCGACAACCTGCGATATTACCATATGTGAAGAGAGTGACTGACAGAATAGGCAACATTGCGTAGTAGGTTTCGATCAGGACTGTATGAAAACCATACAAGAAAGTGAGTCAATTCTTTAAATTTATTAGGAGTACCATTTTTTTACAACATAAAATAACGGTTGTATAAAAAGGCAATTGTGATTGTGTCTTTTCATCCATTGGACAGGAACACGTTGCCCCCTTTGCCATAAAAAAAGAAAAAGAGAAGCAAAAACGTATAAAATCCCATGTCCTTCCTTAACCACAACGTTTGACTTCGGTGAGTGAGTGTGAGCTCATTTTGACAGCATCCAGAGCGGTACGCCAGAAAACTAAGAAATCGTTGGCTTTAGTTAATAAATAACAAGACCAACTGACAAACATTATCATCTCTTTTGCCCGTGATCACGGTTGCTTAAATATTATCAAAACGTCGGGAGTTCGTCATTTTAAAAATAATAAAAATAACTCGTAGTAATTCGTAAATATTAGTTTCATTTAAATAAATAGTAAAAGTCTTAATCTCATTACTTACCTTTTTTATGAATATTATTTGTTAAATTTGATGTAAAGAATTTTTAATTACAACAAAATTTCTAACTTCTTTAATCCGTCTAATAACTTAGTCAATCACTGACAATAAGTTATAATCGAGTTATATTTACACATAATGGAGAACGTTTTACTGTAGGATAATAAATTCAAATTACCTTTGTATCTATTAAAGGCATTAATTTTCTGTTTTTTTTTTGTTTATAATATTACCTAATTAAATTGCAAATAGGTTCCAAACATTATAGCCCAAAGAATTAAAATATCCTGATTAATATCATAGGCATCATAATATATAATAAGTAGTAGTTGTACTAAAAGGGATCTGAAAATCTTCTATTACAGAAAGTCCCATAGACAGTTGGATGATCACAAATCTTGATTATAACATTTAAAACTTCTAGTCACGTAAGTTAACATCTTGCGCTGAGTGCAGTCAAGATCAGCAGTCAAGATCGCTTTAGTCCTTTTCGTAACATTTTCATTTACCCTAAATATCCTACAACTATAAGAAAATACATTCAAACAATGAAGTCATTCACCTTATGAAAATTTTAACCAGTTTTCATGACGACATAAATTTTAAAAAAGTTACTTATTTTATAAGACGACTTTAACATTATCATTTGATTAAAAAAATCTAAGTTTTTAATAATTACACGTATACAGAATCATTTTTAAAATGATTTAATTACGAAGTCAGAATGAAGTTTTAACACAATTATAGGAAGAATGCAGTTTCGAAGAATTAAAATAATTAATTCGTCTTTGAGTGCCTCTTCAATTCTGAAAGTTGGCTGTCAGCTTTTTGAACTCCCTCTTATCAATAGTGAAACGGTTTTTCGATGGCGGAATTAATAATTGAATAAAATTATAAAGAAATTTCTTCTAATATGGAGGATGCATTTGAGGAATCTCTTTGGAAAGTATCTTATCTTCATATATTAAGGAATTAAATTGAAAATTTAAAAGACGTGTTTAAGAATCATTAAATTTTTTTTAATAAAAAAAAATATATGTATAACATAATTAATTATTATTTCATAGTAATCGACTTTTTAATATTTTTTTGTCAATATATATCCGAACAAATCAATATTTATTTATGTATTCAAGACATGGAGGAATCATTTCCTACATTCTAGTACCTCACTAGCTTAGAAAATATTCTGAGAGCACAATTTGTTAAATGAAGTAGGTCATAGGAAAAGCAATTTGTCTGTAAAGCAATTATTTTGACTCCTACTTACTTTCCTGTTTCTACTTTTGTTGACTTGTGATCAATATATGTGATACTGTGATAAAATGATTTTATCTAGTGGTTATAAATAATATTAATCGTGAAAAATCTAAAGTTAAATATAGAAATTACTGAAAATTATTAGTTTATTAACAATACTTTTAAATATAGTTTTAATTTATTATTATAACTTATTTATTATTATAACTTTACCTCAAGTTCAAACAATTTAATACAAAAAGTTGGTTTTGTGTCTTGTAAGAATAATATTTCAAAGAACAAGACTATTAGGTTTATTCTTTTTATCCAAGATTAAAACAAATCAAAAGGCCACAGTGTAATTAGCAACGTCGGGAGAAAACAGTAATTAATTAAGATTTGCGGTTGAGAATAACTCTGTTTATATACTTTTTAATCAAGTGTATATTTATTATTGTATTGTTATTTACTTTTTTAGGTAGTCTATTTTATTAACAACTTTCATTAAAAATCTCTATTCTTTAGATCATGTTTTTATAAATACATTTCTGAAAACAACATGTGAGGAAGGGAATACCGCGCTTGGAAAAAGAAACAGATTTCTAAAGCAAGAATCTCTAATGAGAAATAAGTTTCTTCAATGCGTGATATGAATTTTAATTGAACTGTAGGATTGCTAATACGTGTTTTACAGATTTGTACTTAAGTGTGTGTACAAAAACATTTTTAACTTTATTTTAAATTGATCAGTGTGAGCTTATGTTAGTTAATCTGTTCGATTACAATTCGGGTTCTTTGGTTAAACGACTATAGTTGTTTAAGCTGCTGAAGTTATAGTTAGATATCTTTTTTATGACTACAGTATCCAGTTAGTTGTGGAAATAAATCCTGGAAAGAGAGAAACAAGATGAAATATAAGGATTGATAAAAATTTAATAGAAGCAATTGCAATAGTTGTAATTAAACCACTTGATCTGCTAGTTAGGTCACTAGAGAGTCCCGATAGCTGTTAGAAAAAAGTCAAAAAATATAATACATTTAAAATAAATAAAAATTAATAAGAAATGACTCTTCGAAAGATGATAGTTAAAAGAGGCATTTTGAAAAGGTAGTGAATAAAAACCGGTTTGAAAGGATAGCTTGAAGATGAACAAAGTAATAAGGGTTTAGTAAATAATAAATATAGTAAGCACGGATAAGGTTAAAAGATCTGTAAAAGGATTTAAAAAAGATATTACCGCATAGAATGTATTTGGCAGTTTAGACCTGGAGAGCATTGATCGTAGTGGTTAGTTTAATTTTAGAACAAACTGATGCTTGAATAAAAGTTGCCCAAAACAATGCTGTCTATCTTTAAAAATTAAGGTGATGTGCAGGAATGCTACAAATTTAGAAGTATAAATATGAAATTTTCTGGAAAATTCTTTTGTAAAGGTTTTCTATCAGATAGTCGAAAAGGTTTCAGATCGTACCTAAAAATGTATATTAAGTTTACCAAATCAAACCAAAAACGTTGTTTTAAAATATGTTTTTAAAAAAATTAAAGAAAGTATGTGGCGGTTATCTTATACTAAATAACAATGCTCAAACAAAAATATTACTAACTTTATTTATATTTTGTTTTATAAATCTTACATTTTCTACATATTGTATATATTATTTCAAATTAATTGGTGTCTTCAGTGTTACTAAATCAGAATTTACCATTAACATACTCCGAGAAAATCCAAGTTTTGAAGTGACATTTAAATGACTCCATTTGTCAGTTCATGGCATGTAAGGACCATTCTATCATGGTTACTTAAGACATTTGTATTCATAGTTTGTTTTGAACATTGTCGCCAGCTTTAGTGGCCTATTAAACGAACCCAAATTTCGCCTTTGCAAACATATTATCGTGTAAACATGTTTAAGTAATGTAAAGTGTGTTAGTTTCATTACTTTCTTACTTGATTTACATACTGAATTGGATTCTGCTCGGGTTTAAAATTGTTACTAGTACGTGATGTTTTCTTTAATGGGTCTTGATATTATTATAATTATATAAGTAGGATATATACCTTTTTATCGTATAAGAAATTTATATATTATTGTAACATTAGAGTTCGAAGGAAAACCTAAAAAAAATAATATATTCAATGGCGAATTCAATGGCGAATGGCGAAAATTAATATAAGTGGAGTTTCATTCACATCGCGTATATGACACCTCGCGTCGATACGTACAGATTTAAAGGTTGATTGAAGCTATTTATATAATTATTATAAAAACAGTCCACCATAATGACAAAAGAAGTAGAATGAGAGACTTATTTACCTTTAAACCCCGAATAAAAGCTGATTTATATTTTCCAGCCATCTCTGTTATACTCGTAAAGACTGTCAAAAATAGAGTCATTTGTGAAAATACACGTTTGGCCTTAGGAATTACCCAAATTTTTATTTGTAATATTGTAATTGATTACGCTAATATCAACGAGTTTTTAATGTTTGAGCGAATTTAATAATGTAGGTGGGATTTTATTTGAACAGACAGCTCTATAGTTTTATTATTTTGTTTAAGAGAATAATTAAGAATTACATAAAAATTAAGGAAAAATAAAGACTACATTATTTCTAAAATAGAAAAGTTGATTCAATATTTTTATCATTATTATGATAATGTTATCATATTATTTGTGTTTTGAAAATTATCAAAATAGAAAATTACAAAATTTTACTCACATCAAAATTCAATTTAAAAAGGAGTTACTTTTTAAGAAATAAAATTTTAAAATCCTAACGACCGACGTCATTGTTGAAATAAGAAAATATTAATGTATTCTGATAAAGTAGAAGAATGAAGATAATATAATTTTCAAAATGTATCGTTTCTCAACTTTCATTATAAAATAACTTTATATATAAATGTTATATTACTTATGTAATAAATTGAGGCGATATTTTAAATTATACACATTAATACCTAAGTCACAATCTTTGAGACATTGTTAAGACATGATAGTTCCTGCTTTTATAAGAACATATCTAAAATATATTATATTCTGAATTGCGTATGACGTAACATATGTTCAAACGGGTCTATATGTAGACATCATACAAACACCATCACCCGTACATAGTCAACGCATGCATTTGGATTCTTGTCAATAAAATGTTTTGTAATGGCGCGATGTCATACGCTAATATATACGTAATACGAAAGGGAACCATTTTTCATGGATTTAAGATCCCATTGTGCCGGTTAACGCAGAGAGACGATATTCGATTTTGTAAAATGCCTTTGCTTCCGAGAAAAATATGTTCTACATAACTGACCAAGTAGTTTTAGTCATAATATATTATAATTATCAGGAAATCAACACTATTCATTTCATATAGATATTGATAAAGCTATCAGATATACGAGAGAACCCTCAAATAATAAGATAGGATAATCAAATCATTAACTACCGATATTATAGATCAATAGATTAATCAAGTGCGAGACTTGATTGAGTATTGTATTATGGGAGAAGATATCATTAAACTATAATATTACCACGGTTGTTATCCGGGTATGACATAAATATTAATATTATTTACAGGTTGCTGAGCAGGATTTAATAACATATTAAGACTATATTAAAAACCTTTATTTGTGTTGACACAAGACACGTTATGTTTTGCATAAATATCTAAATGAAACATTTTAATTAGATTTTATCCTTCATAAGCAAAAATCAAATAAAAGAAATGAAATATTATATCTTTGATATTGATTTTATTTTCATCGCAGGCATTATAAAAAGGGTTTTAAGGAAAAAGGTCATTTTTTTTACTAAAAGTTTTCATAAAAACTTTTAACAGAAATACGAAAAGGAAAGCCATTTGAAAGATTGAAGGTGCTATCTTTATTTAAATAAAATTATAATTTTTTTTGTTCAAACATAGAAAAAAATGATAAATAGTGCAAACGTATTAATGAAGTTTGTAAATGGATTCAGAGAGAAAAAATTCAATCCAAGATGAAACATTGTGTAGTTAACTAGTTGTACCAAAATTTAGAACAATGTTTGATGTGCTAAAGACTAATACACCAGTACCTCTTATATACTGAGTGTCACCCTGACGCTGTTGATAATATAGGCTTCCAAAATTGGTCAACAATGGAGCAGAGACTTAAAATTTAGAGCATTTGTATTTACTAAAGCTCCACTCAACGAACCTCCCATTGAAATGAAAGCTATATTTTACAAATATCTAAATAAATGAACATACTAAGCTTTACACATTTCAGTTTTGGTATAAGAATTTTAAAGTGAATGAAATATAAAACATCTTTGGAAATAAACCTCCTCAACAAACTATTGGCAAGTCGACTTACTTCATAGGAGTAAGCCTTATGAAAAGTTTTGATTTTGTTATAATTTGCGTTAGATAGCAAGCAAACGATTCACTTGTTTGTATATAGTCACCGTCGTCTATGTATATTTGCAATTCAAGGGGTGTAAATTTGCTGCCAGTATTGAACAGAACATTTCCGATATAGCAGACGACAAAATACACAATGAAACCTGACGTTCATCTAGAGGCTTTTGGTGTTTTAAATCATTGACAGTAATAATGGTCTTCAATTGTTTTGAAAGGGGGTGAGAACAATAAAATGAGGTGAGAATGAAGTGACAACAAACATGTGCTTCGTAAAATAAAAACAGCTGGCCTTGTGTGAAGCATTACCTTGCACTACTCAATAATCTCAGATTTTCTGCAGCTAATTAAGGCTATGATATGTGATCCTGGCCTGAATAAAATCTATACAGACACGCATAGAGTAAAGATATGTCACCGTTATCTACATATAATTGACAGATATTTTTTCTCAAAGTTGTCATAGAGAAGGCGATAACAATATTCGTTGACATAAAAATGAAGCCTTGGCGGCTGCAGGAAGGGGAGCTCAAATCTGTGTTACAATAATGAAAGTGAGATGTACTTTTAGGATTTGAAATTTGGGTCACTATTAAGGCATTAGGATTTGAGTGGAGTCCCGTGACGTAGCAAAAATCTACATTAACTGTAGAAAGGGTGGGCTGTAGAACCATTCATAAGTGTTTTTGTTACCACACTTCCCGGTATTTTTATTTTTATATATAATACGATGTGTCTTTACTATCCTAATACTCAGTACTCCTGGTTAGGGCTGATTATACATATAACAACGAGAAGAAACAACTTACATCAATCCAAGAAAAATACGATAACTTACTTGAACATATAAGAACTGAAACCCAAAAAGCAAATAAAATGGCTAAAAACGAAATTGCACCAGAAATTAAACTATTATTACAAAAACGCAAGGAGCTTATTGCAGGTATGGCTGGTAAAAAAGACAATAACAGGCGAGAAAAAATAACTTATTTAAGTAAAAAGATAAACGAAGAATTTAGAAAGCACAGAAAGTTAAAAAGATTGAAAATACTGGAAAGACACATCAGTAAGACAGGTGGAGTAAAAAAGGCATATAAAGAACTAAATAACAAGAAAGACTGGATACCGAATATGAAAAGAACAGACGGTAAAATAACAGCTAAAAGACCCGAAATACTAGCAACAGCTACGGAATACTATCGTAACTTGTATCAGAGCCACAAAGAAATAAGAAAAACGACGGATCATAAAGCAGCTCCTGCTGATAAGGTAGAACCAATCTTAAACGGAGAAACTGTAAAGGCTATAAACAGTCAAAAGATGGATAAGTCCCCAGGATCAGACCTAATATCAAATGAGTTACTAAAAGCTACGTTACCTGTGATTGCTCCTAAACTAACAAACTTGTTTAATGAAATCATAACAACAGAAGTAGTTCCAGACCACTGGACTAAATCAACGATCATATTACTGCACAAAAAAGGCGACAAGGATAATATAGCCAATTATAGACCAATTAGTTTGATGTCAAACATCTATAAAATATTTTCAAAAATAATATTAGCAAGAATTTCAAACACATTAGATGATAACCAACCTAAAGAACAAGCCGGCTTTCGAAGAAATTTTTCAACTTTGGATCATATACATACTTTACGACAAATTTTACAAAAATACAAAGAATATAATAAAATATATTACATTAGCTTTGTCGACTTTAATAAGGCATTCGACACATTAGAACATGACTTCATATGGGATGCTCTAGAAAAACAGGGAATACATCAAAAGTTTATTAACTTAATTAAAAATATATACACAAAAAGCACTGCGCAGATTAAATTAGAATCAACTGGCGAAGAATTTCAAATCAGAAGAGGCGTTCGTCAAGGAGACCCTATATCGCCAAAACTCTTCTCGGCCGTGCTAGAGATGATCTTTAGAAATCTCAATTGGAAAAACATCGGACTAAACATAAATGGAGAAATTCTTAGTCACTTACGC
>JAAAKD020000001.1:1075266-1085865 GCA_010014825.2 Danaus melanippus
CGTAGAGGGACCTTCAAACAAATCGCCCAAAAAAAAAAAAAAAAAAAAAAAAAAAATGTAGGAAAGAAAGGCCCGATAAACCGCTGAAACTAGATAAAAAAGGAAATTTTAAAAAAAACTTTAACCAATTTAAAAGGAGAAGTTAAAAAAAAAAAAAAAAAAAAAAAAAAAAAAAAAAAATAAAAAAAAAAAAAAAATGACCCTTCAGACCTTTCCCCCTTTGACTCCTTCACACTTTCTCATTGGGCGATCTTTAATCATGCTGCCACATTCACAAGTCCAATGTCTCCAACTTGCAACGGTTTCGTCGTATAGAATACCTCAAGCAACATTTTTGTAATCGGTTTTCTAACAAATACGGTGTATGGCTTCAGGAACGAAACAAATGGTGCCGGTCTTCAGGCGAGCTAAAGGAAGGCGATCTTGTTGTCATCAAGGACAAGACATCACCTCCATTGATATGGCCATTGGGCCGTATCCTAAAGGTCCTCCCAGGAAGAGATGGCATCGGAAGTGTTGCCGACATCCGCACACGTAGGGGCGTCTTACGACGAGCTTTTAATACCATCTGCCCTCTTCCAGTTACTGCTGTTGAAGACACTTCAACCGGGGGAGTATGTTGAGTCATCAACTCAACATGGTGCGAGCGAGAGGCACGTGTATCACGGTACCACAGAAAGGGACGCAGCGATCATTGTCCGAGGACACGTGTGGCACCGCGGCGGCCGACGCCCGTCTGACAGTGAGCTGTAACATCGGTCAATGCGCACACGCAGCTGGTTGCCGTCTTAGTCCGAACTTATATAGAATAATACATATTTTTTATACAGTCCACTTTCTTTTACTTATCTCCACCGAGCTATCGACTCCAACAATAGCTAATTAAAATTAGTCAATATACGATATATGTATATTTAATTTCATTTTCGAAAAGTACATTCTCATGAAATAAACCAATCTTATATTTATTATTCTAATCTAATAACTTACAAATGTTTTTGATGATTTTCAAAGTTAAATTTTTATAACGTTAGAACTCTAATCTAGTTGCAGTATTAAGTTTCTTATCACTTTAATTAATAAATAAAATTAATTAATTTAATTATCAGCAATTCGCTTTAATAAACTATGTACAAAAGCTAATCAATCAACTTGTAAAACAGTTTTCAATATTAGTTATAAAGTAAAATATATTTTCTTAATAACTGAAAGGTTTATAACTTTAAAATATAATTATAAAATTATTATTAATAATATTGCTTTTCAACTTCTTCATCATCATCATCATCAGCCAATCGCAGTCCACTGCTGGACATAGGCCTCCCCAAGCTTGCGCCAAACATCTCGGTCCTGCGCAACCCTCATCCAGCCCGCTCCGGCAACCTTGCTTTTCAACTTAATAAGATATAAATAAAACGATCAGTGTCTGTCTGATAAATAAGGTAAAATTGAAAAGGCAAGTTTTAGTTGTCAAAATGGAAGAAACGTTTTAAATGATATCATAAACTTTATTTGCATGCAACTTAATAAGTCTTTGTAAAGGAAACCTCACGACAAGCAAAATATGAATTCCCTCATAGTTAATATAGTTTGTGGTATGCTTTGTTATAGATCTTTCCTTTGTTATGAAGTTCTAAACAGTTATCAATTACTTATACCGTTTTTCTGTTTCAGTAGGAGAACATGAGTATTGCTTATAAACTTGATTTAAATGTTTTATTTATTTATAACAGAATATTATTTTAAAGTGTCATTCTACCTATAGTATGTTGCTTTTTTTTTCGAATTGACTATAGCTTTAGCCCTAATGGCTTTGACAGCGTCACCGAGAGGGTTGGATGGCCCTGATGGGTCCGACCCGGTTTAATTCGGGCCCGAAGGACCCGACGAGGGAAACGCCCGTCCCAAGGGTGCCTTTGAGAGGCCGGACCTCGGCTTAGGACGTCGTTGTAGTGGAGGGAATGATCGAGTGATTGACAACATGACGCCCCCCGATGGCAAAACGCCGGAGTAACGTGTACGAAGCGGGACCTCGCCTTCGCCGGCGAAGGCGGTGTGTGTTGGTGATGTCTTGTGTGTTCTGTGTTGTTTGTCGTGATCTTGTCGTCAGGGTCTAAGAGGACGTCTTTGGGACGCCTCTTACCTATCGGGGAGTTGGGTGACGAGGAATAGTCACACGCTTGGACTATTAACGGATTCGGGTGAGTCGACGCGGTCTCGAAAAATCTCTTTCAGATCATCTTGAAATGTGTAGCTATCGTTGGAAGTTGGAGGTCCCTATGGAGATCTGAATTTCTGATGAACCAGGGTGCACCTGTGGCTATGCGCATGAATCAATATAACGGGAAGAATGCAGGTCTTGTAAACGTGACCTTATTTCTAAGGGACAATTTACTTTTACTGCAGATGAGGGGGTATAGGCGACCTAAGATGTAGGCTGCCCTAATCTTAACTATCTGAATATGGGGGTTGAAACTGAAATATCTATCTAGGGTGACCCTTAGATATTTGGCTCTTTTTTGCCAAGGAATGGGACTGTCGTACAGTAAAATTTTACGATAGAGGATGCCTACTCGATTGCTTCTGGTGAAGATTACTGCAGTGCTTTTATCTGGATAAATCTCGATTCTCCATAGTCAAAATCATTCCCCTAGGGTTTTGGCTACTTTCTGGAGTCGAGAGATGATGTAATCAAGAGACCTTGATGAGGTATAGACTGCGGTGTCATCCGCGAAGAGGGCAAGGTGTGTTGGTCCTGATGGGACCGGGATCTCGCTCGTATATAACGAGTAAAGAAAAGGAGAGAGGATGGAGCCCTGAGGGACTCCTGCTCTTATAGGACGGAGAGAGGAGAGGGTGCCTTCCACTCGATAGCGGAAAAAGCGATTCGACAAGCAGTCTCGAATGATGTGCACGAGCCTGTCCGGCAGATTAAGTTTGAACAACTTATAAATCAAGCTGTTGTGCCAGACTGTGTTGAATGTTTTCGCCACATCGAAGAAGATTGCACTCATCTTATGGGGACGTTTGCTTATAATACCCTTGGTGATGTGCTCCATAAGGCGGTGCACCGGGTGGACGCTTGAGTGGTTGGCTCTAAAGCCGAACTGTGTATTGGGGAGGATTTTTAGTTTCTCCACTTCCTGTTTTAGGCGATTCAAGATGATCCTTTCGTTGACTTTTCCGAGAGTATTTAGCAGACTAATTGGCCGGTAGCTGCTCGGTAAATTTCTCGGTTTCCTTGGCTTCGGAATACCTATAACTATGGCGTCTTTTCCTCTCGAAAGGAAGCGAGTACATCTCTCACTTGCCTTTGGCGATTACGTAGCGTTCTACGGTTATCGTCTGTTGGTGCTGCCTCATGGGCTCTAGTGGCGGCATTTTTCTTTCTAATTAAATCCTTAAGCTCGAAAGGTAGTTCGTGGCGATCCCTGTGGGACACCGCGATCTGCCTCGTCGAGTTGTCTAACGCTTGGGTTATATGGTTAGTGATTTGAGACATGGCGGTCTTCGCAACTTCTGCTGTGTCAATATAGTCAGGAATTTAGGAAAGATGCGAAGAGTTAGATTCGAGATGCTGTTTCCGCATCTTCCAATCTGTAATGTTTTTAGTTAGGGTTGCCGCGGTTTTGGGGAGTCCTAGCTGGATTAAAACTGGTCTGTGATCTGAATCTAGCTCGGATAACGCCTCAATCGAATGCAACTGGAGTGTTACATTCTCCATGAGGGCTATGTCAAGCACGTCAGGTCTGTCATGTGAACCGCCATGGAAGGAGTAACGCGTCGGATTGAGAGGAGCGGTGACTTCTATGTTAAGCTTGTCAAGTAGCCTATCTAAATTCCGTCGTTTCGTGTTAGTTTGTCGGGAGTTCCAGCGGAGGTGCATACAATTGAGGTTCCCGGTCAGAATGACCGAGTTCCCTAACGAGAGGAGTGACTGAAGGTCGTTCTCCTCTATTGTTTATGAAGGGGATAAATATATCGATGTTAGTATAATGGGCTGATGGCCTGTCATACTCACCTGACAAATCGATGCTTCTATGTTTTGTAGTTGGGAAGGATCAAGATGAATACAATGAAGAGCCCTTCTGTGATATAAAACTGTACCTCCTCCGGCGGAGGGGCGGTCGTTCCTAATGATATTATAGTTCCCAATCCGTGGGCTTCTGTTACTAGGTTTCAAGAAGGACTCTTGTATAAAAATATGTCTATCTGGTGCTTTACTAAGAAGTGCCGCGCACCAGTTCTATCTGATGAGAAAGGCCGTGCGCGTTGAATGAAGCGACAGTAGTATGTTGTTCTGAAATAAAAAAAAAAATTTCAACACCAAACTTAACGTCGTTACTAGTTTATAAATATAAACAGTTGGACGAAAAATATATTGACAATATAATTCGATCGTATTCCTGTTGGTAATCATCTTGATATTAAACACGAACTAAAAATGCTTAATATTTGTATTCTAAATCATTTCTAAATTCTTAAATTTATAATTATGAGGTTAACTTACAAATTACCCAGCCTTATTTCCCAATTACACCCTATTAATGACATGCATATTTCAATAGGTAAGAAAATTAATCATTTACTGACGGGATTATTCATGAATGTGATCCCTTGTTCAACCACAATTTACCTTCCAGATATATGTTAGACCTGAAATAAAAAAATAATTTGAATAATTTGCTATTACAAGCATTTTCTTGAGTTGAAAATGT
Source organism: Danaus melanippus (assembly GCA_010014825.2). Taxonomy (NCBI): domain Eukaryota; kingdom Metazoa; phylum Arthropoda; class Insecta; order Lepidoptera; family Nymphalidae; genus Danaus; species Danaus melanippus. The sequence continues at coordinate 1,079,985 of JAAAKD020000001.1, forward strand.
AGTCTGTAATTAAACTTTATTACAGTTATTATTTATCCAATGTTGGAATAAGATTTTATGCAAAATGTTTACGTTATATCTCGCCATGAATTAAGGCTATTATAGAAATAATTGTATGGGAGTAATTTTTGAAGATAATTACTAAGTTAATAAATTGGAATAAAAATAATTATTTGTAGACATTCAGTTCTTCAGTTCTAGATTACGTAAGAGTTGTTAAACTTTAATACAAATTATAGATTCCTTGATAAAAAAGGTTAACTATCTATCGCCTTTACTTAAAATACAATATGAACTCTATGTAATAAGGTATTTAGTATAGACATTGATTATATATTTCTTATTGAAATGAAAACATATAAAAATGTGATATTTTAAATTAATTTAATTTATATTCGTTTCTTGAATATACCTATTATTAATATATTATTTTTACATAATACAAAGCCTCGTATAATTAACATGTACATTCACTATTTCATAATCCATATCAAACTTATCACGACCTGACGTTGAACCAACTCATCTATTAAAGCGAGCTTAAATTTCAATTTACGAGCGGCAAGTCATTTATGAGGATAACAATAGATAGTCAAGCTTAGATTATGTTTCTTATTTTATAATATATTGTAATATTATAAAGAAAATAATGGTTATCTTATTTATACTGTCAGCATTTGAAACATATAAAACATTATATAGCCAAATTTTCTTGAATAAAATTGCCTTTTATTTATATGAATACTATTATAATTAACGAGATCTAAGATTTTCGCGAGTCCTATTCATTTAAATGAAACTAATTTTTTCAGATTATACTACGCGACTTTATTTTTTGTTAAAAACTACATACTCCCGACCTTTCGGCTACTTTACAGCAACCGTATTATTAGTTTCATTTAACTACTGTTATACATATATTAGTTTTACTTAAATACTATTTTAATAAGTTGCTACTAAAATAACAGGTTAGTTCTTTGATTCTCTTCTACCTGGCAATTTCCCAACTTTAGCCAGGGTCTGCCTAACATGTTGTGAATAGTTTTGGCTAATTGTTTTTACGACCGGCCGCCTGCCTGACATCAAACCTCTTTGGGAATGCATTAATCAGTGATGTCTAAATACTCTTAAGAAAGTACATATGACTGGGAACAAATCACATTGGTACTTGCCTGGTTTTGAACCCGCGCCCTTAAGCATGAGAGGCGGGCCTCTTAACCTCTAGGCCACCACTGACTAGGTTAGTTCTTTGATTGATGAAGAAAATGTAACATAATTACGATAGTCAAAGCATTGCCATGCTTGCTTTGAGGATGTAAATAAATATGGCTGTGAAAGAATTTCACTGCTTGCCTTTGCTTCGACGTTCCTTGGATAGAGCTTCGACTTCAAATTTATTTAAAATATGTGCCATGAAGTTGGATACTTAAAAAATGTTAAAGTAGCAGAAGTCTTTTATAATTAACTGTAAGAATTATGCTATGTCTTAATTTAAAAATAAAATGTCTCAGTAAGTTCTCGTATATTCTGTTCCTATAAGATTTTTTTTCTTTTTACGCCTGACTCTCCATTAAGACTCTTTTTGATGTTAATAAACTCGTTTTGTTCTTTCAGTTCAATAGTTTCTGGTAAAATATATTACAACAGAAACAGTAAATGAATGAATCTGAATTGAAAAAAAATATCCAAAACGATCGAATAGTAATAACAACTACTTTAAATAATTAATTATATAAAATAGTCGTTATTACTCTTCTTCTTCAACCTGGCAATTTCCCAGCAGTAGCCAGGGTCTGCCTTACAAGTTTTAGTTTTGGCTAATTGTTTTGACGACCGGCCGCCTGCCTGACATCAACCCTCATTGGGAATGCATTAATCAGTGATGTCTAAATACTCTTAGAAAGTACATATAACTCGGAAGAACCACATTGGTACTTGCCAGGATCGAACCCGCGCCCTCATGCATGAGAGCGCGGACCCTTTAATCACTAGGCCACCACTGGTTTTCTAAATTAGTCGTTATTACTATTTATGACTTATGGTGCTGAAACGTTTACATTGACGGTTGGACTGGTCCATAGATTTAAAGTCGCACAGCGGGCTATGGAGTGAGCTATGCTAGGAGTTTCTTTCAAGGATAAAGTTCGCAATGAGGTCATCCGACAAAGAACCAAGGTAACCGACATAGCTCGCAAAATTAGCTCGCTGAAGTGGCAATGGGCTGGTCATGTCTGCCGAAGGACTGATAATGGAGCAGACGAGTCCTAGAATGGAGACCGCGACTCGGCTACCGTAAGGTAGGACGCCCCCCTGCCAGGTGGACTGACGACCTGAAAAAGGTCGCTGGAGGAGACTGGATGCGGAAGGCGGAGGACCGGGTATTGTGGCGCGAATCGGGAGAGGCCTATCTCCAGCAGTGGACCAAGATTGGCTTAATGACGATGATAATGATGAATTATATAATTTTTATTAATTTTTACATAAAAAGATTCTTGCATTACAGAAATCTTATATTATTACATTCAAAATTAAATAACTTTTTTACTAAACATCGCTCTATAAAAACATTTTTATTATTATTCAATACCAATAAAAAGAACACCTCTAAGTTTCGAGTAAAAATGTTATTGTTCTCATATTTTTGATAGCCCATTGTAATTTTTTATGAATACAAAAAATATGTGGTAGATCAATTCAATATTCAACATCCCGGCCTTGATTATACCATCAAATTTTGTTATTTTTGGCTTCCTTATTTTCATATCAAATATCTTTAAACTCCTTTCTTTTATAAAAAATACCTTGATTAATATATTATTTAAAATCTTAATAAAATATAAAAAGCTATTACACTGTTACAAACTGTTCCGACAGCAGACTGAAAAAGTTTACCAGTCGAATAAAACATGGCGGAACTTGAATTAAAATCGCACTTGGATTCGCGTCAGTATCGGTTTAACAATTTAACAACTCTTTGAACTTTTAAAAACTGGCTGTCAAAAACGGTAAAAATCAAATCGATAGACAGCCATTAATTACAAGAATAAATTTAATTTAGATGAAATGCGTTAAAACCCTAGTTATGCTTATAAAGAATGAGACTTATATAGGATTGAAACAAAATAAATAAAAATTACGTACCCTAGTCAAAAACTAGAGTTTATTATAATAATTATGAAAACGTAAAACAAACAGGTGACAAACATATTTATTTAAAAATAAAACGAATGTCCCAACATAAACTTTTTAATTCTGGACATGGAATTAGTAAAACCTCTTTGGTATTTCGTTTTCGGTATAAGGCTGAGGTTGAGGTTATTATTTAGGTAAAGTTATTTAAATGGAAAAACATGAATGATTTCAACATAACTAGTTATTTAACAGCAGCAATATCCATCGTTTTTGAAATTTAATGTTCTAGGTGACGCGTGTCTATAATATGCTCTTTTACTGTAGTTTCAAGAAATAACTTAAACCTTGTTTTGATAAAATCTATTTGTGAGAACCTAAGATATTACTACCATATTTTAAGCTATATATAAGTCAATAGCTAGTCAAAGTTAAAGAATTATGGTTATTCCAATTTAGTCTGATAATTTTTAGTCTATGCAATCATCCTGATTCCTAAATTAAAAACCCAATTTAAGCTCGTTGTTATTGCTTGTTTTAATACTTTAAGAAAACATATATATTTAGTATAATAGAAAAATACTTCTGTCTCCGAAATGTTATATCTCTATATAAAAGTAATACCACATATTTATTACGTAGGATGGTGAGGGATTAAGTCGTATAAAGGGATACAATGCGCAAGACAGAGACAAGTTACTTAGAAATATCATTGGTCTGAAGAACGTTATGCTCATTTTTATTTTTGTTACAAGTATGAGAATGTACGTACACATTTGAAAGCAATTTAAGTCTTATCAATTTTTTTAATTATGTTTCTAAATGTTTAAAACACTTTATGCAAATAATTTTAGAATAAATTTCAAAAATATTTTACAATTCCATATGTTCTTCTAGTCAAGTCAAGCGAAATTTGTGAATATCCAAAATATCATGGTTTGTAATTGATTAATACTTGATTTGTTTTGGTAGCAGTTACTGTATATACTCATAAGCGAGTTGCATCACTAACCACCTGATAAATAGTGGAAAATGAATTATTCGAATAGATAAATAATATTTTTCATTAAAAGCGACAATGCCAAGTACAATTTCAAATGGCTTTTTTTCTTTTTTTCAACACACTTCTAAGATAGTATTATACTATATTTATTTTTTAAATCTATGTATGCCTCAATCTATATTCTGATAAGACTTTATACAAAAAATGTAACGTCTCAGAGGCGATGTTTTAATATTTTTTCATATTTAATACTAAATTGCCATTAGCTATGATAAAGATATAATTTTAAAACGAAACCAATAAGACAGTGGCAATACATATGTAATTTAATTAAAATCAATTTTAATATTAAACATCTACGCTATGATTAGAGAAATTTCCATGAGAACAAGTTTTACTCACAATTATATTTCGTTTTCCAATTATTTAATTTGTTTTAAAAAACCAAAACTAGAGACATATCCAAGAAATATCAACTTTAAAAACTAAATTCTAGAAAAAATAACTCATAAGTAATTGAACCTAAACTTGTTAGTAACTACTACTTTTTATAGAGTATCAATTGTGGTAAGTTATACCAAAAACAAATGCATATTTATCCCATCAGTTTTTTTTACCATATTGTACTGATTGATCACTTCTATGTATATAACAATAAAGAAAATTCTTATTATTTAAATATTCGACAGACATAAACATCTATCTGCTTGTTTATAGACTAAAATAATATAACATTTTATGTTTGTAGACAAGGGATTGAAAATTTATTAATCTATGAAAATCTTATATTAAGGTTTTATATGAAAAGCCTCGTCCTTGGACGGATTAAACGATAAGATTACCATTAATTATAAAAACAAGATATGGTATTAATGAAAATCTTTGGCTCACTTTATCAGAGGGTAAGAATAAATAAAATCATAATGTTTTCGTGACCTGATGTAATGTAAATAAAATTAAATTAGAATTTATGTATAAGCAACTATATTTAACTTAATTATGGGCCGAAAAGGTTTTATTTCAGATAATTACCACAAATTACTTTTTGCCGAGTTAAAATCCTAATAAAAGTGTCGACAATCATATTATCACTTTATGCGGCACATAGAAAATAAAAATGCTAAGTTAACCATAATTTCAAAAAAGAAAACTGTATCCTTTTGTACAAAAACAAATAAAATAAATACAGGTGTGCTTAATTTTAACTTGACCAATAATGTATTAAAATGCGTAAACTCGTTGTAGATCGTAAAAGTTCTAAGTATATATTTTTTAAGGAAGTGTATTCCTAATTATTCAAGACATATATAGCACCAATAATAATTATTTTATATTCTGTGATAATATGTACGGAAAATTTTAAATCAAAATTCTTTTGTCGTATTTGCGTATTGGTAAATGTTTTATCTAAATGTAAAATAAATCTTACTTTTGAAACTCATTCATTAGAATAGAAACTTTTTTTTATATGTTTCTGCAACAAGTTTCTGCAAACTAGAATATTTATTTTATAGATTTTTTAAAGAACTGAGAAAGTGAGTCTGAATCAAAAACAGAAAATAATGCAAAAGAAAGTCATCGTAAAAAAAATTCAATTCAGACATTTAAAGCAATTCATGTTGTCCAGCATAGGAGAGTCCAATATTTACAACAAAATATTGAATTTATTTATTCAGTTTATTAAATAATATAATGCATACTTTACTTACTTTTAATATCAAGGCATTTTAAACCATAAATATACCGTTG
>JAAAKD020000001.1:1113711-1130731 GCA_010014825.2 Danaus melanippus
AATTCATTTATAAACAAGAGAAAAAATATTATCTTGAATAATTTTATAAAGCTGAAGACCATGTTTGATCGTTCACAGCACTTCTTGCTGGAGTACAAACTCGATTCAAAAACAAAATCTACATATAGATATGTCTTTCGATAGCTAATTTCAAGAGCATCCCGGTGGACTACACAAAAACATCATAAATCATTTACAGAAAGTAAGCAAAATCTGTTGTGGGTAAATTAAAAGATAGGATATTACGTCTTAATCCGATAAATATCTTATAATAGAGAAAGTAATAATGTAATAGTAATGTTTTAATGTTCTAATTTGCCAATACAATGTACCTAAAAATTGCAGTAATTTATTATTTGAACAAAAATGAAACGAGTTTCACTTTTGTTATTTTATGGCTTATAATTCTCTAATGTGAACTATTTTATAGATAACTTAATAAATATGCATTGTTTGAAAGATAGTTGTAGACATTAACGTTGTTCTTAAGAAGACCACATTTTTAAAAGTGTCCACGTTTTACCACGTATTCTTGTTCATATTCACATACATATGATACACGATTATATTAACACAAATCGAGTAAGCTTTTTTAAGAACGAAAATCATTTTTGTAACGGAATTTTAACTAACAATTTATAATACTAACAAAAAGAGAAATGATTTTAGTAGAAACGTCTTACTTCAAACAAAATAGGGCAGAGAAATAAAGATCTAACGTTTTAAGATAACACTAATTTAAATAAATTTTGTCACTAAATTGACATAATTAGATAAAGAACTTAGCATAAACGTTTAACTTGTACTATACAAAAATTTTATTACAATTTTCTCTTTGCATGAAATGAATTATTGAAATAGATTAACATAATTGTTTTAACACGTATATTCGCTAGTCTGTTAATATTTAAAAGTTAAAAGACCATTATTTAAATCTTACTTAGATATTACGAAATTTCTTGGAATTTTAATAAGTGAATCACTAGTAAGGAGGTGCTTATTTTGTCTTAATGATAAATCTTCAGCCATCATGGTACATGTGTATAATTAATATCTGCTGACCAGTTAGCGTATGAAAAGGTATATAAAAAAAAGTCACGTACAAAGCCGTGATATTCGTGATTTTGGATAACATTTCTGTAGAGTGAGTAAACTGATGATATTAATATTATCATGACTAAGTCAGTGGTGGCCTAGTGGTTAAAAGGCCCGCCTCTCAGGCATGGGGGCGCGGGTTCGATCCTGGCCGGGAGTAGGCTGCCATGAGTGCGGCGCTGCGGTGGACTCGGCCCAGCACACCCTCGAGGTGTGCCCGAGATGGGCTGCGCAGCGCCAAGACCTTGTGGCGGTTCTCGGCGGAGTGGACTTGTCGCTTTCGATTGTCGCGGAGAAGATGCACGAGAGTGACAGGTCCTGGCTGGCGGTGTCCTCCTTCTGTGAGACGGTCATGTCATTTATTATCTTCTCTTCTTCTACCTGGCAATATCCCAGCTTTAGCCAGGGTCTGCCTTACATGTTGTGAATAGTTTTGGCTAATTGTTTTTTTTTACGACCGGCCGCCTGCCTGACATCAACCCTCTTTGGGAATGCATTAATCAGTGGTGTCTAAATACTCTTAGAAAGTACATATGACTTGGAAAAATCACATTGATACTTGCCAGGATCGAACCTGCGCCCTCATGCATGAGAGGCGGGCCTTTTAACCACTAGGCCACCACTGACTTAGGTCATGTCATTTATTATGACAATCCAAAAATCATAGAATATACGAGTTTATAATACATTTAAAGACTTGATACAATTTAATATCGTTACAGAATTAACACATTTATTAAATTCATGCATGCTTTATCTTGTCACTAATTATTATGATAGTAAATAACTCATTTCTTTTTATAATAAAGACAATTTAATATTAATTGAGTCTTTTTGATTTACTTTTAATTTAAATTTATGTATATTGTTAAAGAGTGTAAAAAATAAAATTATAGCAAGTTTAATTTCTGTTTGCGAAACTCAATCATATGTAAATGAGTCAATTAATTATTCATTATAAATGTATTATATAAGTGGTAGCCTAGTGGTTAAAGGCCCGCCTCTCATGCATGAGGGCGCGGGTTCGAACCCCGGCAAGTACCAATGTGATTTTTCCGAGTTATATGTACTTTCTAAGAGTATTTAGACACCACTGACATACGGTGAAGGAAAACATCCTGAGGAAACCTCGACTTATAATTTCCCAATTATAAGTGTGAAATCACCAACCCGTCTTGAGCAAGCGTGGTGATTAAGGCTACAACCTTCTCCATGTGAGAAGAGGCCTGTGCTCAACAGTGGGCTTTAATAGGCTTAAATTTATTTTATTTTTATTTTAATTAATTTTATATAATTTAACAGCACAGTTGATACTCTCATTTTGAATTATAGCAACGTTCTACACATATTATTATACTACACTACAAATAATATCAATAACGTCAAGTGAAAAGCCACGATAAATGTGGAAGTTATTTTTCTAATTAATTTACACGAAAGTAAGTGAGACTAGTTTTCAATAAGTTTATACAGTACCGAAGCAAACTATAATTATTTCTTTACAATACAACAGTATCTTCTCGCATAAAATGAAAAATTCCAACATTATTTATATACTTAAACAAAATTTAATAAGTTCCTCTGTTTTCAAGCAATACTTTATATTAAGATTGACAAAGTTAATATAATTCCAGTTTGATCACGCTATCTATATACACCAACTAATTTCTTTACAAAATTAAGGAAATTCAAAACTATGTATATTTGAACACCCAAGTTAGTCATATAAGAAAAATATTTATAAATTCTGCATATACTTAATCATGTTTAAAGATGCTATCCTGATATAAATTAAAATAACAATTTTAATAGTTTTCTATTATTATTATATTTGCTATATAACAATATATTTTTATAAAATTATCTAACTGTTTATAAATTAAAACGAGCCGTCTCCAATTGATCAGCAAACACAGATTATTTTTCTTAAATATTTTATGTATATCTCAAAAGCAATTCCTTTTCAATATTTTCTTCATTTGGAAGCGAAAACTGCTCATTTCTACGGTTGAGCCAAAAGAAAAATATTATCTCAAATTATTAATGGAATGGAGGTAAAACTGAATATTAATAATATCAGTTTATAACTGAATAATAAAGTTGTAAAAAAAGATTGGGATTGTTTTCATTGTCATCCACATTTGATAAAACTAAGTCAAGTACAAATCAGCAGTTAACAATCATCAAATCAGCTGTCATCCACTGTCGAAGATATGTCTGCCCAAAATACGTAAATTGTTTCTATTTTGTTCAGAACAATCCAGCCGCTACTTGTCGCCTGCCTAAACGCGTCACGTCCTAATGCTTTAGGGCGTCTGACACTAAGATCATTTAAATGCAGTCTCGAACTCATCTCCGTCAAATGACTGATTTGAAATATTTAACATTAAAGGACTAGCGTCTTCAACAGCGTAAGCAGACTAGCACTTTGAAGACTAAGCAGCGTGGTTATAAATTGTTAGTAACCTTGTACGTTTAGTTTGCAATTAAGTTGTGAAAATAGACAAGTCAAATCCACTGGAACTTAAAAAAAGGAAGTTTTATAAATAATGTGTGAGGCATTGCAAACCATACATCTTTTTCTGTTAGCTTAAAATGGAATACGTATTAAGCAATTATTGCCCAATTTTACCAAATTATAACAACCTGCAGTTACACAATAAATAATAAATATTTAACTTAATATTATCTTGAAAACACAAAAGTATAGATATTAATAAATTATATCTTATGTTTCTTAAGAAAAACATTCACCTTTTTGTAGGTAACACGTCCACAACAACTCAAATTTTTTCTAATCTAGTTTTCCAACTTCATACATTACTTACGAACGAGAGACAGGAAAGTTTTTGAGGTTAATTCTGTTAAACTATTTTTTGGCATCAAATTTAATGAAAGTGGTATTTGGTTGCAATACTTGTTTTAATTAATTACAACCTCTATTGAAATAAGATTTTTATAGTCTAGCATATTTTTTTGAGAAAGTTAAGTGATTATTATTTTCAAAAAAATCTTAGTTTAACTTATAGACAGTATATGACAACAAAAAACAATTAGAATAAAATGCTTAATGAACCAAAGAAATAGTATAATTTTATTAATTTTAATACATTTAAATGACGTTATGGGCCGACGATAGTCGTTATTATTATTAAAAATTGTTTTAAATATTGTGTATGACATTAATTTTAACCCATTGATTAATTAAGACACCTAGTGTCTCAGAAACTTGTGTCTGGAACTCTGGAAAATCCATCTAAAGTCTGTAAAACTCATAAATATCGTAAGTAATTAGTACATCAAATTTATTTGGAATTTATCAAGGCAATCATATGTTGCAAATTGCATTGTTGTGATGGAAGATTGAAATTCAATAATATAATAAGCCTACATAGTGTATTAGATTAGTTATTTCTATAGTAAATAGTCCCTAGCCATACAGACGTCACTCTTGTTCAGATATCAATTACTATTGAACAATATGATGAAAATTTAGGCATTTTTTGTAAACAGGTTACTAATCGAACACATACCTTTATGAATAGACTGTGATATGTCCTAACCATTTTATAAAATTAAGTAAATAAATAACTTAATTTTATGTAATTTTTTTTTGTTCAGATGTTTTTTAATTATAGCTTTATGGCATTTGTCACATTTTTTAAATTTTCGTTTTTCTTTTCCTGTATTTTTTTGTATATTTCGAAAAACCTTTATCGCTTGTATTAAAGCAAGCTAGGGAATTAAAAGCATTGCTGGTGGTTGGTTAAACAGAAAGTGTACGTTATCTATTTCGCAATCTATGTCACGGCTCTTATTGATACTGTCACCATGTTTGTATTTGTTTGGGTTTTGAGTTCGAAATGTGAAGAGCTGAAATTTCATAAAAACAAAATGATAAAAACTGCTCAAGAAATAAGTATTTCTGGTAAGAATTTCAGAAAGGAACGTTACTCTAATGTTTTTCTGAATTGATAAGTTGGAGTTAATCTTTGTTTAAAAATGTATTCCGAATGAAATGAATTTAATTAACCGTGTCATGAATTTTGACTATTTGATAGCTACCGCAATTAAATTCATGTGAGGAAAAAATAAATAACTAACAAAACCGTCGATTTCAATTGTGTTCTAGTTCTAATTACTATTCAGTGACGTGGTTTTAAATTTACGATCTGTTCTCAATAGTACAAACTAATACTATAGTATATTACGACACTGTTTACGCTTCATCGACCGGTTTGTTTTGCTGACTGATCACATAGTTGCTATTGAGTTTTCGGGTTTATAAAATGGACTAAATATTCTATTTAATGCTAATCAGAAAATTACTAGAAATTTGACGGAATTTAGCTTAAAGAGATATAATTCACATGAAGTAAAATGCCTAATTAAAAAAAAATCTTACAAATACCGACTTACAATTTAAAGTTTCAATTCCAATTGACTCGGAGTGAAATTTCCAAGAAAAACCTGAAAAATTTCTGATGAAGGTCATGTACATATGTATGTATGTTTTTCCTATAAATATAAAATATATATGAACCAAATTTCTCTTTTGACATTACGTTTGTTTTGTACAATAAAACACCTTATTTCCCTCATTTCGTAACACTGTCACTTCTATGTCACTCTTTTAAAGGTAACACAATACGTGCCAATACGAGACGTTTCTTAACAAACATATCATTAAATTGGTTTTATTACATGTGGCTTCCGGACCGTCAGAAGTTCCAGGAAATTATGAAACTTGCCGTACATATATATTAAATAATAATAGACTATGCATAAAACTGATAATCTATATTTAAAACTATATGAATTCATTATATTAGGATAGTAATACCAGTGTATGGCTTGTGTAGTATCACGCACCTCCTAGTTTATGCGTGAGTTCCATAGTGGTTCCATAGTGTCAGTAACGTCACTCTCTGTATAATATTTTTTCCATATAATGGCGACGGCGCCAGCAATGTCTGAGTTAATTTCTGAATAAGTGTTTCACGTACGAAACATTTTTTTTTTATATTTTATAAATATTCCATATTTGAAACATGATTCCTGATTTGAGGTACGTTAAGAGACTAACAGATTGAAAAAGATTACAAAAACTACTCTAAAAACGTAATTCTCTTCTTCATTTTATCACATTTCCTACGACCTAATGAATATATAGTCTTGAAGAGATCTTTTATTATAATCTTTCGACCACCTTCTATATAATGAAAATATCTTCAGTCTACTATAACTCTTATTAATTTTAAAACTGATTTCCTCATTCCTATAAGCTGCGAATCAGACTACAAGCAATAGTCAATTGTGATTTATTTCAGTTTTATTTTTTCATGTCATTATGTCCTATGTTATCATGGTATAATATACAAATAAAAAAGAGGAGATTTGAATATGTGACTAATATGAGGGAAAACTGGATCTGTTCACGACACGAATGATGTGGGTCAAACAAAAAGTTGTTGACAACCCGATCATAATTATTTTGGGAATAGGTTTTTCAATATTACTCATTCATATTCAGTTAAATGTATTTTCTACGTTTCTTACTACGATAATTAATTTTCTATAATACTGAACTTCACTTCACTACTACTTCTTGAACTAGATATTATTATTTCCGTTCAAATGATTTGAATCTGTTAGTTGTAGTTTTTTAGCGACCTGTCACATTAGTTAAAACAAGAAAAAACAAAACTATTTTTATGAAATAAAAGTTAATTTTACAACTAATTTATTTTTATTATGTATGACCAGTAGGTCTATATCATGTTTAATAAATTATACTACTGAATGTGTAAAATACCAACGTTACTATTTCGGTTTTCCTCTAACTGTATATTAGTTTCGAGGGAAATCTACATCACCTAACATCCTAGAGTTTTGGTGAGATAAATTTGGTATAGATTATTATTCCTAAGTTGCAAGGAAGAATTCCGATGTATGTTTTGTTTACTTGTTGCGAGGGAAATCTACACCCACATATTTTTCTGGAGTATATTTGTAAGTTGTGAAATTGCCTTAAAAATATTTTATCCTAAAAATAAAGTTCTTCCTAGTGTTATATATAGTAAGAATATTTTAAACCAGACGAACTTCGTCCGCAAAGTTTATGTACCCAGAACAACTTCGTATTTGCAAACATTTACACATTACAGAACACATAAAAATACATTATATAATCCTCTTTCTTTAAATAAAACTGTAAGAACAAATTACAAACGTTATAATGTTGTACACAATTACTTATGTAACGACTGACGGCTTATAAAAAATGAATTTTCATTATTTTAAACAAGCTGTAGTAAATTAAAATATATATATATATATTTCTATAATAAACTATATGAAATAAACAATGAAAGGACATATTATCGTGCTGAAGGCACGTATTCTCTAAAGAAAATAGAAATCAAATACAACTGATATAAAGTGTAAACTTGAGTTAAGTACTCATTCAGAACTTGAGAGCGACAGTAACACAGTTATCTTGCAAACTCTGAGCTTTTTGTTCATTCCGCTTGTGTACTATGAACCACGGATTAGGTGGTTTAATGTCGGCGCTTAGCACGATTTTGCTATGTTCACATAAACACTGATAGTTTCAGTTGTATTTTTTATTACCGGTTAGCAATTTACTATGTTATATAAACTAAGACATAGAAATAGGAAAAAAAATAAGCTGTATTTATTTATTTTAATTGTTTGAAAAGAAGTAAAGACTGGAACCATTACATATTATGCGAAGGGGTGAATATCATATAACAAGAAGAATATTAAGAAAAGATTAATGGATTGCGTGAAGGATGACATGAGTAAGAAAGGGGTAACCGATGAGATGACGGCTGATAGGCGAGACTGGAAGAGAAGAACATGTTGTGCCGACCATACATAAAGTAGGACCAGGGCAGGAGAAAGAAGAAATACTTGAAGCATTATTGACTACTTATGGTAACCAGTCCCTACTCTGTAACCTGTAACTTTCTCTTTTACCCTGTTACCCTTGTTACGGTTCTTATGTCTTTATATCACCATTACAACGACATAACTTTTTTCATGAATATATTTAGTTACTCTTCCTAAATAACATTTATAATTGCAATTTCTGAGAAGAAAATTGTATGGCCATAAAATAAAATAGCTAACAATAAAACTGCCAATGCTGATTTAATATTTAGATCTATTATAATCGTAATTATAAAATTGTATTTGAACTTAATAATATGGCGAGTATTCATTTAAAGAAAACTAAGATTTTCAGATACATACTACCGACGTTATGGTTTCATGCAGCAACCGTAATGACGGAGAGACAACATAAATTTTTCTAAAAGATGACCTTGGAGTCGTTAGAAGATGATGGAGTATATATTTTTAAAATAATAGAAAATCATAGTTTTATTTGAAATTGAACTTTTATCAAATCTGGTGGACCGTTGCTTTTAAACTTTTATATAAGCAGATCCTTCTATGCATACTTCTCTTTTAAAAAAACCTTATTCATACTGATTTTAGTGACGTTACTAGGATAGAAAAATATTTTTATGCAGTTTTGTGACGCCACTAATATTAAAAAACTTTATAGATTTGTTTATATACATGAAATGTTGTGTTTATTTAACAAAGTTCTGCAATAACACATTTTCATACACTCTTTTATTAAATCTTTTGGACTGACAAACATAATTCGGTATTTGTATGTTTATTAATAATATTATATTTAGAAAGTGTTTAACACAATTTATTTGAAAAGTATTTCAAATATAAGTTTATCTATAGACCTTAAGTTTGTACTTAATTTATACCTAAATTTTGGTACTAAAGCCTTATTAGTTTGATGTAGGTTTGAAACATCTCGTATATAAAAAAAAATATTAAGTATATCTAATATAAAATTATGTTCCAGAATTATTTTAACTTCATAATAAGTGTAATTAAATTATTGTAAAATGTTTTATCGTATAACAAAGTAGCAGATGATTTGCATAACTATTAATAAGAAGTTTTGAATGCCTTTATAACTTCAGGGACCACTGAAGTGTTAAGCAAAAGGTACACAAGATAGCTATTAAACATATCTTTCTTGAGAAGTTTTGTGAGGTTACGCCACAAACTCATGAAGGTTTACTAGTGTCACCTAGTGTATTTATAATATATACATATATATATGTCACTTTAGAACAAGCTGTTCAACCGTTTAAGCTAAATTGATTCTGACTGTTTCTTCAAAAAACTTGAATGACTGATTGACAACTGTTTCACTGAAGAAGAAGATAACAGCCAGCTCTTAGGTTGAAAAGAAATAATCCAAAAAATATTAATTAAAATATTGGGTTATTATAGTTATGATTTTTGTAATTATTGTAAATTCTGAAAAAAATTATATATTTGTAATTAAATTAATTTTTGGATTATAGACAAAAAATGTGAAAAATATTAATGTGTATGCATCTCTTTTACATTATTTTTGGTCTAGAGGGAGATCTACAAATTTTTTAGCTGTGAAGACAATGACAATTGAATGGACAATTCTCTTCAATATTTCCTAATTTGTCAGATTTTTTCTTTCCATTTTACGCATATATTAATCTTGTTGTTTATAGAATAACTAACGTAGACGGATCATTTCTTGAGATCAATTAAAGTCAAATTTATAAGTACCTCATTGCTTACGGTGTAATTGTCTGTTTTACAGTTGCATTCATGTTTCTTAACGAGTGCTTAGCTCGGGGCACGTTTTATAATGACACTTCTTATTACAGCGAACATATAATCCCACTTTAAGGATTTATTTAGTATAAAATCAAATAAACTTATTATGTCTAATATTATACGATTAAAAATGAGAAAAAAATAAATAAGTGCATGTTACCAATGTGATTTTTTTAATGAAAAACCGCACTCCTAAAGAACGTTGTCGCAAGTGCCTGGCTGAAATGCCTCCAGCATTTGTTTTGTACAAACAAACAACATCTTACCCAAAGCACATATACCGTCCTTATTCTGTCATGATACATATATGTCACTTTAAACTTAGTTCAAATATTTTAAAGATATCTTAAGTACCATTAATAGTAAGTTATGTTTCAAAGATACCTACGTATGTAATAAACATTGATGTCAGCTTAGTTATTGTTTTCCTTTATTTGTGGTTATTCTTTAATTTAAAACTGAAAGTAAACATTCAAAATTATTCTTAACAAAAATAAAAACATCAAATTTATTATTTTCAATAAATCACATTGTAACAAGTTCTTGGTAACATATGGGATAATAAAATAACCTATTTCTTTGCTATTGCAGAGTTGGAATAAGGATATATTGAAAACAAATTTTTGGAGTGCAATAATTACAAATAAAAACGTTTCCCTTCTATTCAAAGTAAATACATACTCGAAGGTCTTCTGATACTTTACAAAAAAGTTCTATGTTAGAGCAAAGGTAAATTAGAGAAGTTTGGAATTTATTTTATCTGCAAATCCTAAAAGAATTTTTTATGTGAAAGTTAATACTTTACATAGTATTTTATACCACTCCAAACATAAATTACATATAAAATAAAGCAGTATTTATAATTAATTGAAATTGACATTAATAGGGTGTTAAGTAAATCAAACTATGTTTTTCGAATATTAGGCGTATTTTAATAATTTCTTAACAATATAAAACCGACGTTTTGGTGCCTTTACAGCAACCGTGATCACGTGCAGACAAGATGATGCTTTCATCTCGCGCAGTATCCGAAAACCTTATTTTAATTTAAATGTGTACACGCGAAAATCTTAGATATCATCAGGGTGGTACAAAAAAAAACTTTAATTTAATTCAATCACTTAACTTATACTTAAAGTGACACATGTCGGTCACCGTGTTACGGATGGTCCTTAAGAAAAACATCCGTCAAATCAGATTATCAAGATTACACTGTCGTTTACAAAAAAATATCTATTCAATTAATTATATCCAGGATAATAATTCATCACCTACAAAACTCCTGGGAACCGTCTACGTGTCTAATGTAATTAAAAACTTGTGTATTATTATGTAAAGACTAAAAAATCTTGTTAATAATATTGATATAAATAATTTATGATATCTTTAAAGTATTTTTATACTAAGATAATAAGTTTGATTATATTTTCACAAACGAATTGATGTGTACCTTTTCAGAATATAACAAGATATGCTGCAAGTTAACTTTGGTATGGAAAAAAATAACATATACATTATTCCCTATTTTAAAGCAGATTACATTTTATGTTTCTAATCCTATTGTGATTAAGTATTAGATATATATATATATATATATATATATATATATATATTTGTTGTTTAAGTATCTGTTACCAGCAATAAGCAATTTTTATTGATTTACTTGAATATAAAGAACTAAAATGAATTGTTAATTTTCACATTCAGTTTTCTTTCATTTTGATATCGGATTTTATTTTGAAATCACAATTTTATAGACGTCTTTTAAAGTATTTGACTTTATAATTGTAATAAAGACAATTTACTTTAAAAATCAATGAAGATCAAAGACAACTATCATTTTCATTAGTATATAATCGAACTCATACATAGAAAACTACTTAAGCTAATTTACATTAATCCTCTGCGAGAGTAGTATTCCTGAGGGTGGACCGACTCATATACGAATATTTTATATTATGAAGGATCACATAATACCCGGATAATAATTTCAATTACGCCAGAGTTCCCGTCGGTTCAGAATAAGCTTGCTAATTATATTGCATTACATTAAAATGGATTTTATTTCTGTTCAAGAAGTCATGTCCTACAATATCCCTCCATTTAAAATTCGTGACCTTCACAAAAAAATTCTTATATAAAAATGATGATAATATTTTTGTTCTAGTGTTAAAATTGTTAATTAAAATACCGAAGACAAAAGACCTAAGAATAAAATTAATAATAGGAAAATGCTTAACTAAAACAACTTCATTGATACGGAGATGGTATTTGAATGTAGGATGTATTCGTTTGTGGATTAAGTTTGTCATTGTACTCTAATGATCGGATTTACCTCTAAAATCTGTCTTATCTGTTCCGATAAAGCATTTATGTAATAATTAAAGAGTACATATGTATAATATCAGGTACTAATTAGCCTTCCTTTATCTGCGTTTTACATAAAAATATATGAAATATAGGAGGTAGATCTAAGTTGGGTTTTCTTGTCACGAGAATGCAATTTTTTTCCTTAGATCCATATGTAATTTCTATTAACCTATGTCATGGACGGATATTGTATTAACTGTGAAAAATATTTAAAGGACAAATGTAATATTTGTTTGCAAAACTTGTATCAAATAGCAAAACAATTGTAAATTCATTATTTCTTAAGTTGTTTCTTTTTTTTTTGTTTTAGAACATAAACCAACTAACTATTTTTTCTATTCGATGATCTTCTTCTGTTCCAAAAATTATATGCATTGCTCAAAGGTGGATTTTAAAATAACGAAATAAAATTCTATAATCAACTAATATAGCTGACAACAAACTATAAAATTAAAATACAATAACATTACCATTGAATTGTTACGACAAAATATAATAACATTTCTTATATCTGAAATATTTTAAACATTCAGAAAAAAATCGATAACTGTTTAATTTAAATTAACTGGGTTGGATCTAATAAACAATGCTTTTGATAAAAGGTCACTGATTTTATGTTTAAATGAAGTTACATGATAAATTATAAATTACTCTGATGCCCTAGCAATAATTATTTTTAATATCTTAGAAAATTAATATAAGACATAAAAATTTACCATTAAAGATTCAGATTTTGAAAATTGTACTTTGCGATCAATGATCGTATAAGGTAAAAACTTATATAATAAAATTTCATTACAAGAGGCATTTGTAAAATAAATCAACAGGTTGAAATTTATAAGCACATTAAGTAAACGATTTTCTAAGAACATCTTAACGACAGTTTCGAAGTTAAAAACAGATTCAAAGTAACTTGTAACAATATGTTATACTCAGTAGAGTTCCCGTAATTTCCTTATTAAATTTCTCTCATTTGGCTATTTGTTATTTTCAATTACTATTTATTTGATTTCATATTTAAATGAATTATAAAAATACGAAAGAGGTGACCTTATATATCTTTATTTGGAACTTCTAATTTCGTTATTCTTAATCAGTTGTTAATTTTGGTTTGTGGGATAGATAAAAATATTTAGTGAATAAAATAAAAGAATAAAGTTTTGCTATTCTTCTGCAATAAAGTTTATTGAATGAAATATAAACGTCATGAGATTCATAATGAAAACGAATGATTTTTTTCTGTTTAACACTCTGTGTGAAGTTATTATAGTTTACGAGTATATAAAAAAAACAATATAGGAACACAGCAACTAAAAAGAAAAATATTTTTTCAATGAAAATCTATTTCTTAATCTAAATTATTTAATAATAAACTTTAATATCTGCACAGCATAAGAATTAACAGCTCATGCAGATTAACGAACACTATTCCCGTTTACTTCTTAATAATCTAATTTAATACCTAAATAAATATACAACGTCTTAACATCTAGTCGCCTTTTAAAGTTGGTGCCATCTATAGATTAAATAAATAAACTGAATCGGAATGAGACTGAAACGAAATTTTACCCCCTATTTTGAAGTCCGTTAATAGCAAGATAACAAGGTCTGTCTTACGATAACGAAGTTCACACATAATACACCTCAAGCATTACAATTATTTGATATGAATTATGTATGCCTACATATGTTAAGGATTTTCCTCAATTTTCTCAGGATTCCATAATCAGGTCTTATTGTTATCTTCTTGGGAGCATCTGGAAAGTTTACCCTTATAAATAAATAAATTGAAATCGGTTGGCGTTGAAGTTACTCGTTAATATGTCGCTAATAAACCTAATGCTAATTTTATTTATACATATATGGTTAATATTGTCAAAATTGGAACCAAATTGAAATGAGGCCCAACAAAAGCACCAGCTTACAAATAAAAAAGGAAACTTAAAAATGACTTGACCCGGTCGAAACAATCATAAACAATCATAAAAAAATACAGACGAATTGATAACCTCCTACTTTTTAGAAGTTTTTGCAAAATGCGAGATAGGAATTTTTTCACATACGCACAATTTAATTTAAAAATTCTTAGAATCCAGTACCTATAAGTGTGACTTTAAATATAATTATATAATAATTATGTAAAGACACTTATGTTTTAATACAATGTTTGTGTTAGTTGAAGCATTAAGATCGTGTTTCAAAGTCATTATCGTTAGTGATATTCCAAAACACAAGGCGGTATCTTGTTGTTATTTTGTATTACTTGGAAATAATCGCTTGAAATTAAAATATTAATGAATACCAACTTTCGAACATATTTCATAATTAAGTTATTAAATTGAAATCCTGAATCTGAAGCGGAATTTAATATTGTATTTATTTTTGAACAAACAAAACACGACGATAATGTAAGGACGGTATCATCAATTGAGCAAATAACAATTCTAAGCTAATAATGTATGGAGATTGAGATGTTGGCACCTATTTGAATATATATATTTTTTAATGAAAAGTACTAAAGGATTATTTGTGTATGTTTTAGGACTAGTTCTTACTGAGCTGATAATTTTAATGCTTTTTTGGTATAGAAACATCTAAGTTAGACATTATTTTAAAAAAGAACATATCTTGAATTAAATATGACGAAAACTTGAATATTTTAATGACATTTATTACTAAATAATATATGTACATACACACATAGCACGAGCATTATTACCATACCAATAAGTTTTAAATGATTCATAAATGAAACATTACTTTCATCTACGATTTACAATTTTACTCTTAAAATTTTCCAATTAAGAGATTTATTTTGCAAATAAATATCAAACAAAAAAAAAGTCAAAATTCTATCTATTTATTTAAAATATGATAAATTTCTTAGATACATGTTTAAACGATTTTGTGAAATATATAGACTATTTTACTAATTTTTAAGGGTTTGCTGATTTATATAATATAATAAATAATAGTATTAAAAATAGAAAATAATACCTGAATTTATAAAGATCTGAATTAAGAATTCCACCGTTATTTTAAAATAATATGCCGTTCAAGTTAAAAATTACTGTCAAAAGCATGTGCTTCAATTCTAAAGTTCTGTGTTCTTCAGATTCTCCTTGTGGGATAATTATGTATGAAACGTATTAATATGGATTCATTTACAAATTTGTGTCAAAGCCGTCTTAGTCCACAAAACTTAGGAATCGCTTTTGTTTGATTCTGAAGGCAATATCAAAGAGAAATTCTTCGAAGATACCACTGTAGAGGTATGTAAGTAGTATTTATTTCTATCTATAACTTTTAAACAATAATATGTCACATTTTATAACAACGGATATTTGAGAGTTATTCCTCGTGTCTAAAATCATCAAACATAAAAATTTCATAAAATTTATTGGGCTCCTGCCATAATACTTCAATTTTAAATTTAAGGTACAGTTGTTCCACATACACGTGATGGCAAATACTCGTTAACTTATATTGAAACATATTAGACAATTTTTATTATGTCTCGATCTTCATATATAAATAGAAATGGGTGCCCTCCTTTTTTCAAACCGGTATAAAATTAAAATAAAGTTAATTTAAATTATGGAAATGTTTAAAAATACAAAAATCCAATTTCTCTCTTTCAATGTACACTGAAGTACATTATCGTAAATTGGTACATGTACATGAGTGTACATATCCATATGTACATATATACGTACATTTATTTCACAAGGCAATTGTGTACATGTACATACATATATTGTTTTGATTGTTCGATCACGAATACAATACAGGAAATATTTATAAACACAAAACATGAAAACTGAAGAAATATGTTATACGAAATTATTCAAGAATATATGGAACCCATTCAAAATTATTAGTCTGGATCAGCAGAAGATACATAACCGTTTACTCTTTATTCGGTTTAAATAACAATAAAAATATTTATTAAACTCTAATGTGAAATCTAAACGGATCTAAAAGGTTTCCTTTATTCTCGGTAATATGATCATCGATATGATTCTAGGAAAATCCTGGCTGAAACTAAATAGGTCTTAGTTCTATTGGATTAGGATGTGATTAATATTTTATAATATTAACGACGAAGTAAGCGTATTTATAATTTCTACGTCATTTTTCATTTTTTTATACTATAAGAAACTAAAAAAGTTTATTTCATCATCGATTTGTAATATTTGCGAATTGTGATCAATGAAATCTTTTTAATTATGAGCACTGTGATACCGTTATTATCTGGGTCATTAATATCATTTCAAATTTAAGTTTAGGTTGTGATAATTTCTAGTAAATCAGCAAATCTGTTGTGTTTCGGTAAATTTTATAAAATATTAACAATAACAGTTTGGATTTTTTAAAGTATATTTTTAATATAAATAATACCCAAAATGTATTCTTACGATTTTCTACCAAATGCGACTTCTCATGGCCATAGAAATACGTTCTTATCATAGGGAGTTGAAGTCGATATTGGTCATAAAGTGCAAGTTCAACTCAACTTCAATAAAAATCGTTTTTCAAGATTATCGTTTACATTAATGTATAGTATTTTCTTCGAGACAATTTTTTTTCTAGAGACAGCACTACTGGGGCCAAAAAATATACAATTTTTACATTTCTTGTAATTTGTGTAATTTAACAGACGCGTCTTTTGTCTTTAATTTTAACTGCTTTTAAATTTTATTTTTTTTTTATTTTATTTTATTTTCAGACAACAAGGTCCACGTGTAAGTTACAAAAGTACTTAATAACTATGTTAGTATTTTTGTTAGTAACAATTTAAAAACTTATTGTCTATGTTAGTACTTAATCACTA
>JAAAKD020000001.1:1136887-1150384 GCA_010014825.2 Danaus melanippus
GGGCCCCTTAAACCTACACTTGGGTCGCAAGTCCCAAGCACTGTTGAAGCTCCTCTCCCTGCAACGCAATGGACCCGGCACCCGCACGGTGAATCCATTGAGTGCTAAGAGGTTTCGTCTCGTCTCTTATACATACATATACATATACATATATATACATACATATACATACACATACGTACACAAATATATACAAATAGTATAAACAAGTAAACATTACATATTATACTGAGGTAAGAGTGACAGAAGATGTCTCTTGAGTCGATGTTTAAATGCGACTGCACTTGGACTGTCTTTGTATACGGAAGGTGGGAGTGAGTTCCACAGATGTGCACCTTGGACGGAGAAGGATCTACGATAAAATTTTGAATTAAAGGAGGGGATATCAAGAGGATTTTGAGTGACACAAGAGCGATTAGGAAGGAATCTAGGGGAGGAAAATTTAAAACGCTCAAGTAGGTACGGGGGAGAAGAATGTTTGAACAAATTGTACATTAGTGTTAAAACATGCATATTCCGGCGGAAACGGATGGGGAGCCACTTTAATTTACTGCGGAATTCTGAAATGTGGTCCTATTTACGCAAGCAAAAATAAAACGGATGCATACATTCTGAAGCCGATCCAATTTATCGAGCAGCACATCAGTGGCATCTAAGTAGCAAACATCACCGTAATCGAGTAAGGTAAGGAGAAGAGATTGAACAAGGATAATTTTAGCTTTAAAAGGAAGGAAGTTTTGCAGACGTTTAAGAGAATGTAGAGAAATGAGAATTCTTCTACTTACCTCATTCACTTGAGCTGTCCACGACAAATGACAATCCATTAATAAACCTAAGTTTTTGACCCGATCTAGCAATGGGATTGCAACCCCGTCGTACACTATACAGGGTAAAATGTCAAAATTTATTCTATTGTAGATTTGCCTGCTTCCAATAATAATAGCCTGAGATTTTTTTGGGTTTACTAGCAAACCGAAGTCATTAGCCCATCTATGGATAGACATTAACTCCTCATTAACAGCCTCAATGGCTATCGTTAGTGAAGATAGTGGAGCATGCCTATAGAGCTGCAAGTCATTTGCATAGAGATGATAGGGAGAAGAAATATTTTTGGAAATATTATCAATGAATATGGAAAAGAGTAAAGGAGATAGGACGCCGCCTTGTGGTACCCCAGCAAATGTGTTATTCCAATCAGAGGAGCTCTCATCGGATTTCACCATCTGCCGCCGACCGACGAGGTAAGATTGAAACCATTTAATAACAGCTGGTGATATCGAGAGAGAGGAAAGAATTCCTAATAAAATGTCAAAGTCAACGGAGTTAAATGCATTACTGAAGTCTAGGAGAACTAAAATGGTTAGTTCGCTGTTATCCATAGCGTATCGGATATCATCAGTTACTTTCAGTAAGGCAGAACTGGTACTATGGTGGGGTCGGAAACCGGATTGAAATGGGCAAAGGAGATTATTGAATTTTAATTTAAGATTTTAATTCATCAAGCTAAGTATTTTATTTCATTACACCCTGTTCATTAGAAGTCAATGAATAATTCAATATAAATGTTTTGCTATGATATGAGAATTTACTTTAGGCTTGCCAACCGTGTTTCCCGCTTAATTTCTTTTTGTTCATTCCATATTAATATAAGGTGATTTTTTCTAATAAACTTGTTTGGGTTTTATGAAACCGTTGTCAAGGGACATTTTGTTGACATTTAACTAATAAGAAGTAATAAATTTGGTGTAGTTATTATGAAAAGCGACCGTTGAGAAAATAGATATAACAAGGTACCTTCCCCAGACTCTGAAAATGTCTACTACTTCTACTACTGTTACTCCTGGAATCCAGAACTGTGGGCTGCACAACGATGTTTAGTTAATTTCTGTCACTTATTTATCTTTCACTAACCATTCATTAGGTCTTCCATTATGCCACTTATAAGTGTAAGTGCTGTCGAATTTAGAACTTTTATAACAATATTGTCGCTAGCTTGTTCCTAATTAATAAATAATATTTTAAATAAAAATCATTATTCGTAGACTATTACACTTAGTGTATTGGTAAATTTGAAAAAAAAAATGAGTTCTATAAGTGTATTTTAAATTGTGTGGCTTTTAATAATAAAAAGCTATTTTGTAATATATATATATATATATATATATATGCATATAATAATTAGTAACTGTTAACGCTATTAATTGAACTGTAGGTTTTATGAACTACTATTTTTAGATATAAAAAAAAGAACAATTCCATATTATTTGTATTTTTTGGACACTTTTTTGTCATAAATATGACAATATTTTAATTTAAGATGACTTATCATTGATTTATAGTTTTAGAAAATACAACTCTAAATAGATGTACGTATGTTTCTATCTATAAATACATCCAATTGTAATCCACAGCAAATTTCTTATCTTTAGATGTTGATCCAACATACTATTGAAACGAACTTGAATTCTATAGTACAATATTAAAAATTCCTTCCAGAAAATTTCCTATTTTATAACATATCAAAACATTTAAAGACTTCCCATATTTTTAAATTTAAATTTCCTTGAAAGTAAAATGATGGTAAAATTTAATTTCCGCTTGAAGACCAAAACGAAGCTCCTTGCTTTTTATACAAATACTTGAGACGACAATCATCTTCAACAACCGTCTGACAGAGCATTTCAATGCTTGCTTTTATTCTGATAGTCCTTGGATAGATCCTCAACTGTAGCAAATATTTGTGACTTGAATGTTGAATAGTTCTAACCTTTTAGGCGGTTCTTTTTCAGTAGATGTAATAATTTTACATAACTATTACTCAATAAAACTTCGATTTAATGAGTAGTCACATGGTCTGTTTCTTGCATGATTAATAATTATATTTATATTTATATTTTTGTATATCTGTTACGTACCTACCGATGTAAATGATATAAAAAAGATTTTTTTACCCTTTTTGAATTTTATCATTTAGTTCCTTCATTTCATTGGAGTGCGATAAAAAACAGTACCATTAACATAAAATGTGTTACTCTACAGTACAGCTATCTAAATACACAATATTGTTCAAAGGATTCACTATTTCTACATGAATTAGTACCGAAAATACAACATACAAATTTTCTAACTTAAAAGGAATAAGAAACGGTTTTAATGCTTTATAAAACAAAAGAAGTAAATTAATACACTATAAAAGTTGAAAAAAAATTGTCTTTTCTTTTTTTTTGGATAAAACCCCTAATTATATGACAATTTACTTTATAATATTTTGTATATGACATTTTCTTAAAATAATTTCTATATAGCAAAAAAAGGAAATAAGCAATTTTATATTCAACTAAATCGGAGTGAAAAAAAACATGGCTGATATAGTTATATCGTCCAATATAAAAAACACTATATTTATTGCAATTCAAAGAGGAAGAGTTGAAAGGCACACTAAGAGATCCCAATGTTTATCCGACGAGAAGCCTATATACGCATTTCTCCCCTCTCGAGATATCTTCGGTCCCTAAGATAATCTGTTCTACAAACGACGTGACCTGGCTACTATTTCTTTATCTTCAATCGAACTAGTGCCATCTAGGTAACTTTAATTTAGAAAGCCTTTTCATTAAAATCAAAAAAATCTTACAAAGAAACTCAATTATAATGTATTATTAATTTTGCTTGACTTTTCGTTTAGTTGTACAGGTTGTATTGGCTAGAGTCACAATATGACCGATCAGTGGTGTCAATTTGTATTCGAAGCCAATCATCAATCAATTAATTAATCAATTAATCATCACGTTTTTTTTTATTTTTCTACGAATGACTAGACACAACACAGTATTTGTGTTGTTCTACTTTATATTTATAACAGATTTTGCATTCCCAATAATAGAATACCAAATCATGGATAGTTACAAATCCGTATCATTATTGAAATTATTATACTTCTGTCGTTTTATTCATGTTTCTAGATTAGAAATCATTATTTATTTCTTTTCTGGTTAAAGTATTTTGAAGACAAATAGTTGATCTTATCCACACAAAATGTAATACCATAAAAGAGGTATGCGAATGAAAAATTGAGTGTCGTCAGAAAAGACCAATAGGAAGTGGATGTATGTCTAACCTCTATCCTTTATATGACTTGTATTTTTTAACCCCATTCATACGAATATGAGATTCACATTTGATATGGAGTTGTAGGTCGTTGTCTTACTTTCATATCAAGGTATTGAGCACATGCATCACTATCGCTGGAGCCGCGATTGGATTCTGATAATGGCCAATGAAATCTTTTTGAAACTTGAAATAAGGTAAACAATATATTTTTAATATTATTTTTGTAATAGTGGAAATCGAAAGTGTGAAAGTAAATGATGTATTTTTTAATGTAACGGCCAGCGAAAAGTAATCACTATTGATGTACTTTTTCTACATGCTCGTACTTACTGGATATTTCTAGTGATTCACTATACAAAAATCTTTCATATAAAACTATATATTATGTATTTGATAAGTACCGGAACTTTGAAAACATGCTGGAAAACCAAATAATTAAATAACAAATCCATCAACTATTTTACAACATAAATTCTAGTTTATTTACTAATATGTTATGCCTAAACCTATATTTGTAAAATTATTTTATTCATAAAAAAAATCTTCAAAAAAGAAAATTGATAAAGTATTGGAATGGAACATAGAAAAATATAATGAAAAAATATGTATGGCGTAGTTTTTTAATGCTTAGAAATATTTTTATGTAAATATTTATGCAACTGGTACAATTCGCAGCTGCGATTAAATTTAGAGTGTGCTTATACAAAATATCTTTATAGCACACATGATTAATGAATAAATTTATCAAAACATATTCTGTTAGTCTAGTTAGAAGTGTTTGCTTCGTTCTCTGTTAAAATAATTAATCAAATAGCGTTCTATTCAGATATGAAATAAAGCTAAGATTCTTACCGTTTCTCGTTCAAATAGATATTTTTCTATAATTAAATTGATAAATTTTCTGTTACTTTACTGGAAATACAAAAAATCCGTTGAAATTGACTAGAAAAAGAAATCAAAGTAATTATACTTTCTAAACTAAGTAATTGTGTATATAAAATATTTTAAATAAATTAAATATTGAACACTCAACGAACAACGGTGACTAATTGAAAAATAACTTTAATTCATAGTAATAATCAAATCATGCTAGAGACGCAACTACATGTGTCCTCACATGTGCAGCCGTTCGGATTGTTGTCATTAAGTTCGTGAACGCTTGGCATTTTCTGGGGAAGGAACGTGTCGTGCAGGACCATTGAACTGCCATGCATCACAGTTCATGTAATTAATTAATTTGTTGGATGTTAATGGAGTTGATGGAATTTGTTTTAATAAATAATAGTTAAATTGCTATTTTAGAAGTGTCAAAAACTTTTAAATAAGTTTAAATTTTACCCACTTGGTTACTTTACAGTTATTGTAGTAATTGCCATCAAATTTATGTAATTGATATAAAATTTTGTATACTATTATTTTCAATAAAATCAATCTCGTCCATTATCCGTCACCGATCATCGATTTCAATTAACCAGTCCACAAATTTTCGTCACATGTCATCAGCGGTATTGTTGAATTAATTATTATGTATTCATTGTTTTTCCATATAAGTACAATTCTCATAATAAATTTTAACATTAAAGTCTGTCAATTGAACACATACATTTTAATTGTTGATGTGTCAGTCACTTTTAAAAAATATATAAAATTACTAGCCGTACCCATATCGTTCTTGTGCAATAGTTATTTTGAGCATAATATTTATTTTTGCAAACAACCACCTCGATCGATCGAAATCGATTCCTCCGTGTTTAAATGTTTTGCCCCTGTGATTTGTAATTTGTTACGGCGAAAGATAGCTTAACGGGAAATTGAATTCTTTCAAAATTAAAGGGTAAATCATTGGGAATCATTTTGATGCGAGATATAAGCAATGTTTGATCAACTGCTGGACCAGTCAAAACTATTGCAACGATCACGTTATTGTGAAGAAATTTAATTTGAAGTCGGATCCTGTTACATAAATTTGTTTGTTTAAGAATTCTAAGTAAAAATACTGGGGCAACTATTTTTAACTTAAGGGAATATGGGAGAAGGCGACTTGGGCTCAAAGTATTAAGAAACTCCTGTGGGTAGTGGACCGCATCTTCTTGATCCATTACATTATCAATAAATGTTTAGATAACTATGTCTCCTGGAAGTTTACTCAAATTTAGGAAGTTAATGTGCTCTCATATTTGTGGTTAATTTTAAGATGTTAACAAACTTTCATAGTGGTGAACTTTTAAGGCAAGATTTTACAATGTCTACTCTAGTTCCAGTATTCTTTAACAAGTTGTTATATGAGGAGGGGATTCCGGAGGAATGGTGTAACAGTTCACTGGTGCCCATTTTTAAAAACAAGGGTGATGTTCAGGACTCTAACAACTATAGAGGAATAAAGCTCATGTCACACAGTATGAAAATTTGGGAGAAAGTGATAGAAAGACGAATAAGAGTAGAAAGCAAGGTATCACAGAACCAATTAGGGTTTATGCCTTGGCGTGGAACAACGGATGCCATATTCGCATTGATCTAATTATGTGAAAAATACAGGCGAGCGCACAGGAATCTACATATGGTATTCGTTAACCTGGAACAGGCATACGATAGGGTGCCCCGTGATGTTCTGTGGTGGGCTATGGAAGAGAAGGGAGTGCCTGGGAAGTACGTGCAACTCGTACGTGCTATGTATGAAAGAGCGAATACGCACGTCCGGTCTGTAGCCGGCAGTAACCGACAAGTTCAGTGTGACTGTGGGCTTACACCAGGGACTGTGGGCTTTAAGTCCTAATCTGTTCCTCCTGGCCTCCTGGTGATGGATGCATTGACATCAGACATCTATACAGGGGGAGGCACCCTGGTGCATGCTCTTTGCGGACGACATTGTTCTTGTTGGAGAAGATGTTTTTGAGGTCCAGAGTAGGCTGGAAAAATGGCAGGATAGACTGGAGAGTGTCGGACTAAAGATTAGCAGAACCAAAACCGAGCATCTGTTCTGCAACTTTGGTGGCACATCCGGTTTTTCTCCTATTGCCTTAGACGTTGTACCCCTTCCAGTTTGCTCCAATTTCGGGTACCTCGGATCATTGATTCAAAACGATGGTAATATAGACCGAGACGTGCAAAATAGAATAAATGCAGGATGGATAAAATGGCGACAGGTCACAGGAACAACTTGTGACCCACGAATGAACCTTAAAGTTAAAGAGATAATATACAAAACCGTCATAAGATCTATCGTAATCTATGGTTCTGAGTGTTGGGCAATCAAAGGGATGGATGAAAAGAGAGTACATGCGATGGAGATGTGAATGTTGAGATGGATGTGTGGAGTGACAAGAAGTGATAAGATACGAAACAATAATATCAGTGGAAATTTGAAAGTAGCGCCGGTGAAGGATAAGTTGAGAAGTAATAGATTAGTGTGGTATTGACATATTATGCGAAGGGATGAATGTCATATAACAAGATGAAAGTTAGATATGAATGTGGAGGGATATGTGGGTCGAGGTAGACCTAAGAAAAGATGGATGGTTTGCGTGAAGGATGACATGAGTAAGAAAGGGGTAACCGATGAGATAACGGCTAATAAGCGAGATTGGAAGAGAAGAACATGTTGTGCCGACTCTACATAAAGTGGGGCCAGGGCAGGAGAAAGAAGACTCTAGTTCCCCTTACTATTACCGGTAAAGTTTGTCGAAAGTCCCCAGCAAACATAACAGTAATCCCACCTATAATTCTATCACAGCTTTTTATATCTCTAAGAGTCCTACATGAGCTCTATGAATCAAGGTACATTCGTCCCAGATTATTATATTGACATTATATTATATATTATATTATATTGACATTGACATTTTATAAAACGCTTCCCAAAGGGCTATTTTTATGTCTAGTGCACACGCTATGTTTCTGTAACGAAACAGTTAGGGGCAGTTTAAAAGTGGAAGGAGCTGTGCGTCAACCTGCTAATAAAGTTGCAGTGATACCTGACGACGCTATGTCTTTATTCAGATGGTTGCATAAATATAAGGATGATGGTAAATAATTCTCTAAATTTTGTGGCTGCCTCAGACATGACAGTAGCTGACATTGTGTTTTGCCAATGTTCATCTCTTTCCAGTAAACTTATTTTTTGCAAGCGCCTTGATAAATTTGGCAAATAATACCAATTACGGTCCTCAGATGTTGAAATAAAATTGGAAAGCGAGTATGTTGCAGTAACATTTTTAAATATTTTTATAACATTCAGTTTGAGTTGGATGAATTTTGTAGACAATGCCTTAAAGCTATCTTTTTTTACACCGGGATATCCTTCAACATCTTGTCCACGTCCTCTTCTAGAAAATGATTTTCTTTCCCAAACATAATACTGGGGTACTTCGTGATATAAAAGGGTTTTTGCAAAATCGTCACTCAGACAAGGAACGCTGTAAGTGTCGTTGATGAAAGATTATTCACGCGATCTTGAAATTTTGCATAGTTATAAAAATAAACCCTTTGTCCATTTTCCATATCAATACAATATTGGTTGAATAATCCTTAGAAATAATGTATGCTGTTAAAGTCGCTTATTGTCACCTTGAGTATAAATACATGATGCATACATGATACAGTTCTAGATCTAGCAAGCAGTATTCTGCTGTGGGATATTTACACAGTATCCGTCATTACTAAAGGATACTGAAGTGGATCATAAGATCTATGAATTTCAGTAGTTGAAGTTCACCATCTCTCGCAGTCAACAAAATATCTCAGGGACCTTTGTCTTCATCTATCAAAAGAACAGTTACTATCTACTTTTGGCGCATTATACCTACCTCGACACTCGTTAGGAGGTTTCACATCAGCATGAATAATAGGTTTTATGTCATCCGGTGGTCTATTTTCCAGATTGCATTTAAAACTTTGTATATAGGTATTATGATCTTAAATATATGTTTGAAGAACGTTGTCAATTTGCAAGCTTGTATTTAAATTTAAGCGCAAGGATACCTGATCTGCATGGGAAACAAAATATATTTGCAAAATTCGGGTCGTGCCCCTTGAGCTGGAAGTAAGTTACCGATCAAGTGACAAACTTGCCCTTGAACCTTAAAACTGGTCATAAAGTTTTCCTTACGATATCGTTCAGTGCTTTATTCCTGATCGCGGTTAAGCAAATTTTGTGAATTCCGTGAAGCTCAACGTTGAGAACGTTCAGCGCTTGATTCCCGTAGTCAGTTCACCCAAAATTCGAGAACTGTGGGAAGCAAAACGTTGAGAAGGTTCAGTGCTTGATTCCCGTTCTCGGCTTAACAAATTTCGAGAACTGTGGGTAGCTAAATGTTGAGAAGGTTTAGTGCTTGATTCCCGTTCTCGGTTTAACAAATTTCGGGAATTTTGTAAGAATAAACGTTGAGAACGTTCAGCGCTTATTGGTTTACTGAAATTCGTATATTTTGTGAGGCTCGACGCTGCAAACGTACAACGATCGATTTATTATCACGGTTTTGTTCACTGATTGCTCGTTGAGTAGCAAACCTACGCATATTTTCATCCACTCTATCATTGCTCCGCAAAACTCGCAGCCGCTTCGCAGTAGCACTTTGCCGAGAAAGTTGAGTTCTTTTTGTAGGCATTATAGTGACGAAGAAAGAACGTAGGCAATGAAAACTTAACGCAACCGTAACTGATAATCCGATGTCCGATGAGTGGGAGAGCCGGTTGCCCGTTCTCTTTTCCCTCCCTTTCCCACTCTTTTCTCCCCGTCTTCCCCAATCAAGAGTGGAAACACATCCACAAATCTATGTTGCGGATGTCTATGGGCGACGGTACTAACTCCATCAGGTAAGCCATCTGCTCGTTTGTCAATTTTAGTATAAAAATTTTAACCAGGAGTTCCTGAGAATAGCGCGTTCTAACAAACAAACTTCTCAGCTTTATAATATTAGTATAGATTTTTGGTAGTGATGAACATATAATCGTACATCAAATTTTAGGTAATTAATTTACCATTCTAGGTTACACAAAATTGTATGAATATAAAAATGGTGACAGATAAATTTTGTTAAATGAATAAAAATAAATATAAGTACTACACGCTTTAGTTCAGATACCAGAAGAGTTTTAACCTTTGATTCATTGATCTACGTTGATAATGTAATAAGAGAAAGTTTACGATAAATAAACTGGAAATAATTCGAATGTAATTTCGACACTTAAAACTTGTGGTAAGGACAGAGTGAGGTATCTCTTACGAACTTATCTCTGTTATAAATGATATATTATCAAGTATAATTTGGTTGACATCTGGTCATCTTTCATAATTAAGAAGTAATATAATTTTTATAATGATATAATAACTCAGTTGAATATTTTTAAATGCTAAATATATTTCTTTTATTAAGCAATTAACAAGGAATTGGAGCAAGCCCGAGGGTTTAAATTATTTTGATTAGTACAAACGACTTAGTAGCTCATGTAAAGCAGATAATCTAGTTAAACTTACGACATCATTTGTAAAATAAATTACTTACAAAATAGACAGGTTGCAACTACACAAAACGTTTTTTTTTGGAATAAGAATCATAGTAAGTTATTTTATTCCAAATGCTGTGAATCAATATACGTAACTGATTTATTACATCGAATTTTTTTTTGCCCTCACCTGTACATATTAACGTATAAAAATATCTTTGATAAGTGTAAAAGGAAATAAACGAAAGTAAAATATTTTTTGTCTAAAATCTCTATCTTAAGACAAATATGTTATTATAAAATATAATTTAAGGACACATTATTTAATGAATTATTAATATGTAACATATTCTGAGGATATGGAACAGTACTAAAAATTAGTAAAATTACTTTCTACAAAAAATGGATTTGTGGTATTTGTCTTTTGTTGTTTGTTTCCTTTAAAGTAAAATTTTAGGAAATAAAAAAATATAACAATTTTATTAAAGTTAAAAAAAATCCGCTGTTTATAGATAGTTCTCAAATATTTTGGTTTTATTATTTAAATAAAAAAAAATTGTAAAAATAAAATTCATATCTATAATTTTCAGAAGTTTTGAAAGTTGTAGAACTCTTTAAACGAATCCCGATCCGAATCCAAGTGCGATTTTCATTCAAGTACCGCCATGTTTTATTCAAAAGGCAAACTTTTCCAGTCTGTTACCCGAACAGTTTGTACAAGGAAATTATCTTTTTTATATTTTAATAATTCATTAATAATTCATTACATAATAATCTTAAATAATATTTTTATATACTCAGATCCAATTACTGATTAGAAAATAAAGTGTTTTGGTACTGAGTTTGGTGTTCAAGAGTTTTTTGGAATAAAAGTTGAATTTCATTTATTTTGTCAAATAAATTAAAATATTTTTTTAGGTTTCCTCTTAAACTAAATTAATAAAATAGTGTTCTTTTGCTATCTAATAAACAGCATTAATATCAAGTTCACCTTTATTTGTGTTTAAATGTGCTTTACAAAACTAATTTCAGTCATTGTCTCCTGATAAAGTAATTTAATAATTATCTTAATTTCTTCATGTTATATAAATATACAGTCATCATTAAGTTTTTTAAAAAACTTAATGATGACTGTATATTTATATTATATTTATATGTACTGGAGAGAATAATGGCCACCCGTCTCCCTGGAGGAAGGCTCAGGCCCGGGACTTTCAGAGTCCCAGTTCGGATTCCGAGCCCACCGGTCGACTGTCGATGCCCTCAAACGCCTGAGGGCGGTGACGGAAGAGGCGGAAAGCAGAGGAGAGGTAGTGGTTGCGGTGTCCTTGGACATCGCAAACGCCTTTAACAGCCTCCCACACAGCGCGATACAGGTGGAACTCGAACATTTCAGAGTGCCCCTGTATCTCAGGAGGCTGATAGGCGACTACCTCTCCCAGAGGAGGGTGGCAGTCGAGAGCCGGAGGGGGTCCATGGAGTGGTGGACAGTTGAAAACCTTCCTTCTACCTGGCAATTTCCCAGCTTTAGCCAGGGTCTGCCTTACATGCTGTGAATAGTTTTGGCTAATAGTTTTTACGACCGGCCGCCTGCCTGACATCAACCCTCTTTTTGGGAATGCATTAATCAGTGATGTCTAAATACTCTTAGAAAGTACATATGACTCGGAAAAATCACATTGGTACTTGCCGGGATTCGAACCCGCGCCCTCGTGCATGAGAGACGGGCCCTTTAACCACTAGGCCACCACTGAAAACGGCGTGCTGTTTCGGTGTCGGTTCGGTCCTGGGACCGGTCCTGTGGAACGTCGGCTACGACTGGGTCCTGCGGAGACGTCTCTTCCCCGGGATGGGTGTCATTTGCTATGCAGATGACACCCTCGTCTTATCCCGGGGACGAAGCTGCAAGGAGGCGGCGCGGCTGGCCGAGGTCGGAATTGACCTCGTGATCAGCCGCATAGAGAGGTTGGGGCTTCGTGTCAGAATAGACAAGACCGAAGCCCTCCTCTTCCGCGGGACTGGGAGGAAAGGACCCCCGCCGGGTGCCACCCTCCTCATAGGAAGAGGGAGGGTCAGGGTGAGTCCCACCATGAAATATTTGGGGCTCACCCTTGAGGGAGGGTGGATCTTCGTGCCTCACTTTAGGGAACTGGGGCCGAAGGTCATGAGGACGGCAGGTTCGCTGGGGAAGTTCCTCCCGAACCTCGGAGGACCCAGCGCAGCTTGCAGGCGGCTATACTCTGGGGTCTGTCGGAGTATAGGAACGTACGGTGCTCACATTTGGGCTGATCGCCCAATGAGCCGCGGGACCAAAGCCCTACTGCGCTCGGCGCAAAGGGCTCCTGCGGTGAGGGTGATTAGGGGGTACCCTACGGTCTCCTGGGCCGCAGCGACTGCCCTTGCTGGCGATCCGCCTTGGGGTCTCGTGGCGTCGGTTCGCGCCGAGGTGTTCTCCTACGTCTCGGGTAGGAGGGCTCTCGGCGAGAACCCTTCGTCAGAGAAGATCCGAGCGGTACGCTGGCAGGGGGAGGAGCGCCTTATGCTGGAGTTGGGGGAGGACCTGGCGGAGCAGCCGTACGCTAAACGTACAACGGCAGCGCTTCGTCCGGTCCTACAGCGTTGGATGAGGCGGAAACGCAAACCCCTCACTTACCGTCTGACGCAGGTTTTCACCGGGCACGGGTGCTTCGGTGACTACTTGTGTCGGACGGCCAGGAGAGAGCCGGGAGTATGCCATGAGTGCGGCGCTGCGGTGGACTCGGCCAAGCACACCCTCGAGGTGTGCCCGAGATGGGCTGCGCAGCGCCAAGATCTTGTGACGGTTCTCGGCGGAGTGGACTTGTCGCTTTCGAGTGTCGCGGAGAAGATGCTCGAGAGTGACAGGTCCTGGCTGGCGGTGTCCTCCTTCTGTGAGACGGTCATGTCCACGAAGGAGGCATCTGAGCG
>JAAAKD020000001.1:1780601-1795132 GCA_010014825.2 Danaus melanippus
AAAGAGTTTGTATTCGAGTTTCAGTTACCATTTTTTTGTATTTAAAAGCTTAGCCTCGGGTATTAGGTTTTGACATAGTGTAATCAAAGACACCATAGGTGAAAAAGCTTTGCTGTTGTAGTAAGCCGAGGCTTTTGTGGCTTATCTGGTTAATGCAGTACAATCTTCTTTCAAAAGGTTTGCATAAAAAAAGTCGAAAAGCAACACATTCAGATATCCTTGGGTTGTAGTAAGGTATCTTTCTTAAATATAAATATATTTATTTATTAATTATACATACATATAAAAATGAAATTAAAGACTGTCGAGGCTTCAGATGTTCTATTTAAACAAAAATTGCTTACTTGATCATTCGATTCAAATATTGTGAAAGTTATTACAATTACGTTTTAGAGACGAAACCTCTTAGCATTTCATGGATTCACCGTGCGGGTACCAGTTCCACCGCCTTGCAGGGAGAGGAGTTTCAACAGTGCCTGGAACTTGCGACCCAGGTGTAGATTCAAGGGGCCCCTATATAACGCGCGTTTAACGCTCACCTCCACTGCCCAAGCTCCTCTCTCTACCTAACCAAATTTGAAAAGAACCTACTAGGGCTACTTTCGAAGTACGTTCGAAGAATGAATTAATGTAAGTTCTGGACAGGCCCAAGTCTTTTAGTATGTTTTAGAGAGATTTAGCCGTGATACCTTTCGCTCCCACTTCTACTGTGTATAAATCCAAGACGAACCCATTTCAAGTGAGCTCACAATATTTATTGACCTTGATGGTACGGTTTTTGGGGTTGTTGGTTTCCCAAGGAACCGTAAGCTCTATCATCATAACCAACTTTAAAATTCGCGAATACATAAACATGTCTGGTCTGGAGGCCGACGCACAAATATCCTCGAGGATTTTGTATTGTTTTTCATAGGTATCCATCATAATAGTCCAATTCGAAGCCGCTTTCAGGATGGAGTAAGGCTTGACGTTTGATTTCATAGCCCTAGTGCCTTCTCACACAAAACCTACAGATCACTTGTTTGTGGTTAATTGCCTTTGCGCTCTGGCTACCGAAAGACTAATCGCTTCACATATGATTTTCAGAGCCCTATCGTGATGACGCAAGTATTGACCGCTATCCAAGAGTACTTTACATCCTACTACCTAATGCCTAGCAGTTCGAACTGCCTACCCACAGATGTAGCAAGATTTTTCGGTACCTTTACCCCATCTTACTAAATTACTCTGATCTGAGTCATTTGGAACGCATTGAGATAAAATTTTTGCAATTGTGTCTACCAATCATGAATTAAGGTGCGCCATTATAGTGCCAATGGGATTCGAAAATCTCCTATATCTAACCACTCGTTTTGCATCTCTAGACTCATTGCATGGATCTAATATTTATATATTATTCTCGTCTTGCCTAATAAAAGACTTCAATATATCCGTATCTTGGACTTTCCTACTTGATTCTAACCCTTCTCTGTTACTTTGTGCTCCTATCATAAACCGCTTATGAAATTGAAGTCGTGACTCTACAAACAAACTCAATTCTTGATGTAAATAATATATTGTGGCAGTAATAAATTTTCTTAAAGCAATTATAAAATAGATGTATTCATAATAAAATAACGCTTTGTACATAAAACGTCGTTGTTCTGGAATGTATTCACGTCAAAAACATTAAAACACTTTTATATTGTTTAAAATTCTATTATAAGCTTAAATGAATTTTATTGATTAGACAAAAATGAGAAAGGTAGGTTAAGTAATGGACAGAGAATAAAATCAGTATATTTATCAACCGAAATATTAAAATAAAATATCATTAACGATTGAACATCAATATAAAACAATTTTATCAAACACTCATATTTTAAAAATAAAAACTGAAGCATAGGCATGTATGGGTTTTTTTTACTTATGATAATTATCTAACACAAATATTACGAACTTTAAATATTTGAAAGTGTGATCTATAATGAATAGAACTTTTACCATTAACCTTATCAAATATTTATAAGTTTTTTGTAATTAAATCGTTCGATTTTAGTTTTTTGTAATTAAATCGTTTGATATTTCAATGATTTGTTATTACAAAAGAACCATTTTAGTTTTTTGATACGTTTTATACAAATATTACTTTGAAATTAGAACATATTTTTACAAAATAATACAACGAAAATGATAATTCATAATGTTTTGATTTTTTTTTCATAACTTCAGAGAATTACAAATATCGGTTAGTTTTATAATATTTCGTTTAATTCCAAGTAACCTAAAAGTTGCATTGAATTCTATTTAGTTCAAGAAAC
This sequence comes from Danaus melanippus, assembly GCA_010014825.2. Classification (NCBI taxonomy): domain Eukaryota; kingdom Metazoa; phylum Arthropoda; class Insecta; order Lepidoptera; family Nymphalidae; genus Danaus; species Danaus melanippus. The sequence goes on from JAAAKD020000001.1 coordinate 1,782,902, forward strand.
AGTTAAATATTCCCTGATATCAAAATAAATTATTCGGTAACTCAGAGCAGCACTTAGCACTTTCTTTGAATATATTTCAATTAGGAATCCAATGAGATTGTTATTAAGAATTTATGTATCGAAATAAATAATACTAAAGCATGTGTAATCTTGTTTCTTAAACTACTCACTGCGTATAACATATGAAATAAACTATTATTTCATTCTTATTTTTAATACTCTGGAACTATTAAAACGAAGGATAGGAGAGGTTGAAAAGTATAGAAAAGTAAAATATAAAAAAATACATATACCTATATTGAACAGTATTATGGACTTACAGATTTAGAAAGAAAAAGAGTTGAGTTGTTATGTTTCACATGCAACGATACAAAGAAGATTAGTCAGAGAAACGGTGTTTATAGAGCTCGAACAAATAATTATTTTCAAGACGGTAGAGGACGGTGTTTAAATTATAATTTACATTTAGAAATCCATGTTAAAAGTGAAACAAGAGCTATTCTAGAATTTTTTATCAATATCTAGATCTCATTAAGTTTAAGCTAGAGTAAATTTCACGAATATTTTCCATAATTGACTCTGAGTGTCGTTGGTAAAGAGAATGAAAGTCTCCTGATTTTGTCTGAATTTCAAAATGTAGCACTGGCGAGTTTCTTAATTTAATTCGGCCAAAAACTAACACTTTTTCTCTTTATTCACGTTCCAGCTTTTTAAACAAAACTATTTTTTACACGGATATCCTAACATCACCTACATATATACTGTATTACAGGTTTTTCAGAAAGAAGGACGATTGAGGACCCATTTTTGTGTGTTTAGAAAAAGGACTTGAGAAAATTAAAAAGTATTTAGGTTTTCATAAATGACATCTTTCATTGGATATTCCAAGACAGTCTCATTATACAAAAAAAACTTGTTTAATTATTGCACTTGACATTAAATACAAAAAAATATATACGTAAGTGAAAAAAAATAGTTCTCCAAACAGATTTAAAATGACACAGGACTTATCTAATAAAATTGATAATATGTGTAAATCAAGTTAAAAAATTCTAAATGGAAAAAATCGAACTTATAAGGTAATTACCTTTTCCTTTTATTTCAGTTCAATACGAAAACAATCCTAAAAACTCAGAAGAGTAAGTTTGCTCTGTTATATTAAAAAAATATATAGTTCGTGCAAAGTGGGAAGCAATAATTTTGCAAAAGACCTTAACAATAAGAAATCGTAGAGGAAACTCCGTTTGTTAAAGCAATAAATACGGAAGGCAAAATCGGTTGCTTGTTAGTGCAGATGCTCGAATTGGTTACAATAAACTTTTGAACATAATTGAAACGAGATAAAAGTTATTTCTGATTAAATTTTACAAACGGCATGACGATTCTTGAGATTAATATACCTAGCTTTAACCGAAGTTAAATTCAGTTACTTTAGTTCCATTTTTTCCGTGATCTTATATCACATATTCAATTCAAGTAACGAATAAAATTTATCGCATATATAATAAACATTCTAAATGGCTTTTAAATATATTTATTCCGTTACCTTGTAAAAAACGTTGTTTTAAACTCGTTTATAGTTAAGAAAAAGTCTTGTCATAAAACTAAACTAAATATTTAGCGAAATTTTACACAATATAGTACAATTTTACTTCATATAATTCATTAATTAAATGAGTTCTAAGACTTTTGTGAGTGTTGATTTAAATAAAACTAATGTGTTAAGGATACTACGCGTGCTTAATTTTTGTAAAAAAACTACATTCTAACAACGTTTCGATTACTTTTCAGCAACCGTGGTCACGAGCTGACCAACGGAGATGTGATCACATACGCATGCGTTGTATATCCAAAAAATATTAGTTTCATTCATTAATTAAAGATGACATGAATGAAACTGCACATAGAGCAAGAAATTCAACTAAAATGTATACATAAAACCTTCAAATACAGAGCTTTATATATGTGTATATATTAAATTGGAAGTCGACAGCTTGTTAGTGCAGCTGTGCATTTATTTACAATAAGCTTCGGTGCATATTTGAAACTAGATAACAGTACATATTAAATATTAGTTATCGTTCGTTGAATCCGAATAACTAAACTTTGTTTGGCTTACAATATTTGAATACCGGTGGATTATAATTAATTAAATGCGAAATTCATTACAATTAATTATTTTATATCGTAGTGATTATTGTTCATATTGTGTGGTCTTAAAATATATGTTCATTTGTGTGTGGATGAAGAAGCGTGTTGGATTAGGAATTATGTAATGTAAAGTTTTTCTAAGTATTCACCACTAGGGGTAATTTAATATTTAAGATGAGAAAAATAAAATTAAATTAAAACCAATACTTTGCGGAATTGTCGTCTCTGTCCGAGAACCTAATGAATGAATTTTGAAATCCTTGATCTTATATAAACTGTAATATTGCCCCAAATTCTCTAAATGTAGTTCGTGGAAACATTATATAAAAGTTGTATTTTGTATGGAATTACGTGGTACAGACTACAGATGTCGCTACCAGCTAGTTATAAATCATTATTTCATATAATAATTAAACAATTTATATTACTCGTTCTAATGATATCATATCTAGTTAGAGATATGATTAATAAAACAAACGGAATCAACCGAGCTTAAATTTCAATCACATACAGTTATTGTTCAGATACTCGCATCTATTCAAAGAAATATACGCAAACTATACATTATTTTTTCATTAACAGCTAATTATTATTAGAAAAAAGGATGAGATGAATTTTCAATTTATAATTTCAGAAATGATATGTCTAATTGATTTAAGATTTAATAAGCGACGCGCTGGTTGTAATAAAGCATATCTAAAAAAACGAATGGAAGCGCAAAACGAAGTTAACAACTTTGAAAAAATTTCAAACCAATTTCTCCCAGCGAATTAAAAGTTTCAGACGCAATCAATCAAATCAAATTAAAGCTGCCTTATCAGATATGTATACGTACTTTACTTTACAATCTTTTTAATATTAATATTTGTAGTTAAATGTACATAATTTTTTAACCCTTGAGAACTATCAATTTACATATTTGATTCAAATTTAACATAATTAAAATTTGAAACAAAATTTTGCTCTTAACATTGGTAATGGTCTCTTGCAATGGGACAGAAGATTTTTTACGTTAGTGTTTTAGTATATTTTGGTAATAACTAGAACATTCACATTTGGCCTTTATGATACTCATTTCATAATAGGTCTGTTTTAATGGGTTGCCAATTTTAATTGTATTTTTATACTTATAAGGGAAGAATGCTACCTAATCTATGCCAAAAATATGGAAGAAGTATTGAAAAGGTTATTTTCATGTCAATTTAGTTCTGTTCATTAAGACTAACACTTGTCAACTACTACCAAGAATAATCCGGAACAGTGTGAATTGAATTTTAACCGAAAAATTTTGGAGCTTGTATCTGTTTTCCAGATATATATATTTACGAAAATTTTATATACAAATGGATTTGAAAATTGATGAAATATTTTAATAATTAAAATCTCTCTGAATCACATACTTCAATAACAGATAAACATTTATTTAATAACATGAATTAATGAATTCAAAATTACATATTCATATATTCTAAAGTAGTGCAAAAACAATATTAAAATTTGTCCAATACTAAAATAAATAAATGTCAGTGGTGGCCTAGTGGTTAAAAGTCCCGCCTCTCATCCATGAGGGCGCGGGTTCGATCCTGGCAAGTACCAATGTGATATTTCCGAGTCATATGTACTTTCTAAGAGTATTTAGACACCACTGATATACGGTGAAGGAAAATATCGTGAGGAAACCTGGACTTATAATTTCACAATTATAAGTTTGAAATCACCAACCCGTCTTGAGCAAGCGTGGTGATTAATGCTCAAACCTTTTCCATGAGAGAAGAGGCCTGTGCTAAGCAGTGGGCTCTGTTAATTTTTTTTACTGAAATAATAATTTGTTATAGGAGCTTTTTACTGTGTAATTTTAATAAACTGACGACCTGCTTTGACTCTTTAACAATTAACGTTGTTAACAACTACTAAAACAAGGAAACCTTCTAGAACTGTCAGATTTCCATTTCTTTATCTCTTTGTCTGTAATATCCTCTGTCAGTCTGTCAAGAACTTAATTTCCAATTTCAATTTATATCAAATTTCACCTACGGGTTCATGAAATTAGAAATTTACGAAATCAAAGTTATAAGCCCTCAACAACATTCTTAGCATTTGGTGTATAATATTTAGAATTAATTAATTAAAATATACTATGAACTTATGCTAATAATATTTTCATACAAAAAAATTATTAACATTGATTCTAAACTTAAATTTGATACCTAACACGCTCATTATGCTTCACTTATAAAGTATATGTATACAAAACGCAACTTCGAAACACTCTCACGGTAATAGCTTATAATTTAAAATGTCAACACCAAACATTATTGAACTCTAATAAGAAATTCCTTATAATTTTATTCGTTTTTATTATAATTAAATTGAAGTTGTGGTCAAAATCACTTTGAAATTGAATAAAACCGATATTGTATCGATTTATAAATGTAATAGTTGTGATATTCTTTTGGTAAGAATTCTTAAAACAACACTGAGGATATATTTAACATCTGAAGAGCTTAAAAATTGCTTTGGGCTTTGAATGATTTTAACTTTTAGTTGAATTATTTTGTCTTTCTTGTTAGCAATATGCTAAAGGTTTTAATTGTGTCTAGAAAGTAATTGTAACACCTTCATTAACGTTTTATATTTTAAAGTCGAAATATTTGCAACCATTGCTGTAATTGCACTTAAAATTACCAGGTAAAGATTATAGAAAAAATTTAATACATGTATTAATTTCATAAGAAAAAACTCAGAATGGATTTAAAATTTCCAGATTTTTAGTCCTAAATAAATAAGAAATACTCAAGTCGTTTAAGATTTTCATGAATTGAAATTCTAAATAAAATTGCATATTATCCTCTGGCTGGGATGGTCTTGGACATCTGCCAGCCAACGAATATAGCAATGTTTTACTTAGGAATTGAATTCAAGCTGTAACAGCTAGATACAGTTTCATATCTGCTCGACGTCACGTACATGTGGTAGTCCGCAGACGTAAAATCAGCACTGCTTCAGTCGATTCTGGTCATATAAAATAAATGCTGTAATAGAATTTCGAAACCTTTAAAACTTATTAAGAAAACAAACACTTTATATTCGCTTAAAGGAATTTGAGAAACGTACACGGTTTTCGTTACCTCATGTAATAGTGGCATGACTACGCTTAAATTTTTCGCAGTCCTCAGACAGTACCAAAAAATATTTTAAAAATTAAAGTCACGTTTAAAAATCGCGACGTAGCTAATAAAGACGAAACCTCTTAGAATTCAATAAATTTACCGTGCAGGTGCCGGGTCCATCGCGTTGCAGGAAGAGGAGCTTCCACAGCGCCTGGGACTTGCGACCAAGGTGTTTAAGGGGCCGCGTTAAACGCTCACCTCCACTGTCCAAGCTCTTCTCTCTACCTAACCAAATTTGAAAAGAACCTATAGGACTGCCTTCAAAGCACGTTCCAATAACGAATTAATGTGAGTTCTGGACAAGTCCAAGTATTTTAGTAGGTTGTAGAGAGATTTATCTGTTATACCTCTCGCTCCCACTTCTACTTCATATAACCTATTTCAAATGACGTTCGGTGGTGAGCTTGTAATATTTAATTAATTTAATTTTAAAACAATAGCCGTTTACGTAATTTATAGCTCTTGAATTTTACCATTGTAAAATTTTAAGAACTTAACAAATATTTTATTTATATGCTCCTCTAATTATCTTAATTTTTTTGTCATTTATCTTAACAAACTGTCGAAGAAACTTCTGTCTAAATAAGTGTATTCTTTAATACAATTCTCGATGTGTGATTCTTTTTTTAAAAAAATAATTATGTTCAACTAGTCCGTTAAAATTATAGTTTACAGTTGTTTCACAACCTTTATGACGTTTTACAATAATAAAAAAAATACAAATGTAATGAGCAAGCACGCAGAGGGTTGCAAAACTTTAAATTAAGTCATATCTTCATAAACATGAATTTTTCAATTACACTTGAGTGCTATATTGTTTACATTTTAATAATAATGTCGGAATAATTAAAACATTATATTTCTCTTATATTTATTAATAACTCACTTTACAAAAAAATCCATCATAAAAAAGTAGTTTGTTTTGATGGTAGAAAATCAATTTATTTTAATTTAATTATAGGGTTCATGTTTTGACAAACTTATTATTATTATAATTAGTTTGTGAGACTTACTTAATGAATTCACGGTTAAATTAATCCAGGATATCACGCGTTAAAATTTGTCTCGCCTTGAAAATCACGACATCAATCAGTAAAATTAAATTAAAGTTTTTTCTGAGGATGTTGAAAGTTCTTAATTTCAATTTAACTTTTATAATTTTATTTATTAAGCTGATAGGGGATGAAAATAGGGGCTTAAGGGTCAAATATTAGTAACGTTTACCCTTAGTTACTTATGTTTTTTTTTTAAAAGCATTAAATCAAAAATTTACAAATATATTAATTTTTATCATGTTGCCTTAATAGTTAAACGACTTTGTTTAAAACATTGAAGTCTTCACGATATTAATATTTATTTCTAATTTGAAAGCTAAATTGACCACCTCTGATACCAGGCACAAAATTAATTTCAACATACGAATAGAAATCAAGTACAGTTTTTTTTACAAATAGTTTTAGATTTACTTGGATATATGAAAAAAATTTGCCAATTAGTCCAATATTGGTTCAAAACCAAATTAAAATTCAATCAGTCACTCGGCTATATTCAGCGATTTAAATAAATGTAATTGAATATATGATAGAAAACTAAATTTTGACTTTATTACACTCGAGTGTTTGTTGAAAAGACGATAAAATTTTAATATAAGTTTTATACAATCAGAAAGTTTTTTTTTTTTCATTTTTAGCAGTATTTACTTAATCTTTATTCGTTATTACTCGGAAATGGACGAAAAAAATTATAACAAATATGTTCAACTGTATGTAAAATTCGTTTTAGTGTGAAGACCCCATGTGTAAGGTAAACAATCGGAAAAATAAATTTAAAAAATACGTTAAAACATTTTAATTTGGTTTAGCCAGAATACTTCAAAGCCCTCAACACACCAATACTATAAAAATTTTTGTTCATCACTTTCATCTATTTTTTATATTAAAAACTATACATAAGTCAGTGTATATACATACACATATTTTAATTCATGATTTATCTTCAGAGTCTGAAGAAAATCAGAATATCGATTAGCTAGTTAACGTTGTCACGAAACTATTCGTCTATGCTGAGACCAGCAGTCTCTCTCAATTCAATTTCATCCAAGAACTTCAACAGTTTACTGGCATGCGTAGAATAAATCTTGTTTTTCACTTATTTACAAATACTTTTTCCCTTGTTAATTTGATTTAACAATTTGTTTGACAAATACAAAATAAAACTTCTACGTTTCTAAATATAATTAAATTGCATTAGGTATTTGTATTTTTCTTATAATTAATGGTCACCTTTGTATAAGTAAATATTTTAAGGAAACTATTGCATTTGTTTTTATAAAACAGTTAAAAGAAAATAAAATTTGAAACAAGGTGGTCTAAGAGTGAAGGATTTATCAATTTATTTTTTTGAAATATATATACATATCTAATTTTTGGACAATTTTTTTCTTAGGTCAAACAGAACGATTTGACTTCACCTTTAGATCTCTGTACGTTTTATCGTATTTTTTGTACGAGGAGTTGAATAATCATCAAAGATTTTCTCCTTTACAAATTTAGATATTTTCAATCTTGACTTTGGGTTTTTAAAGTTCACATACTCATAAGAAGTTCAAATGAACTAACTGAGAATATAATATGGCTAACTGAAATAGAGTATTATCTGGTCTTACATGACGATAAATGCAAATAAATGAAGAATTTATATTAAACCTAAGATTGTATTCCAAATACTTTCAATCCAGTAATTTAAATTAAAAAAATCATGAATAAAACAATTCTCGTAGAAAATTTGAAATTCATAAAATTGATATTATTATTGATATATTTTTTCATTACATATATAATTTATTTTACTTCTACGAGTAAATTTAATACTTTTCTAACTAGTAATATAGCGTATTAGTGGTCAATGTTCACCACATTCACGCTGACATGACAACCTGACCAAAACATGAAGATAGTGGCAAAATTCCTGTAACAAAGATAAATCTTATTATAAATTATAATGTATAAGTACAAATCACTTTGACTTTTATAAATAAAATGTTTAAAAAAACATTATATAATATTCTACAATAAGAGGTAGTTATAATATGAAACAAGATATAAAATAAGCAGTAAAACTTAAAATTTAATAATTCTATCAACTATTTGACTACACTAAACGTACACCAATTTCACTGAGGAACATAACAAGTTTCCTGTTTACTCTTTACCTTCGAAAGATGTTCGTTAGTCCGGAGATAAACTAATTTAGCGTAAACGAGGTTGACTTTCTTCATTTATAAGTATCACCTGAGAGAGGGCTACCCATTTAATTGATAGTAACTGAGACTCTCCGTTAAACATATTTAAAAAACATCTCTATAAAGAAATTAAATGTTAGATTTCCCATCTTCTATTTGGTATAGCAAAACATGAGTTAGAATAGAAAGTATTAATTGAAGATTTGTGTATATTTAAAACAACTAGGAACGAGGATAAAAAAACTATGTTGCGCTTATCCATAGGTAACGGTTCTACCTCCATCAGGAAGCAAATCTGCTCAGTGGTCCCTTTTACACAAATAAAAACTACAATTGTTGATTTGGCGATAAATGGTAATGAGACATAAAACCATAGTTGAGGTCTGTATTAACATTAAGACGAATATCCGAGCTCAACTTCAAATAGTAAAATAGGTCGCAGAAATAAATTGAAGCAATTATAAGGGATAATGGTTTTAATTAATGATCGTTTCAAACTTCCTTACTTTTTTGTTTATCTATAGTATATGTTATATATAGATATGTAAAATAGCGTAACTTATTATACATTTCCCTTAAATATGCAAAATTTACAATATTAAATGTAGAGGTTAGTCGATATCTGTTAATTATTTAAATAACACATGAAACACCCATTTTTTATATATAGCTATAAATTTAGGTCTTTAGGAACAAAGTGGCGTTAAAATTTCATAAAGAGCTTTTGACAATAAGCATAACACAAACATGAAAGAGGTATGTTTTTAAAAGTTTCAACTATTAAATAATAAACCTACATCCAGCCTGATAAGCATAATGTGTTTAAGCCCGTTGAAAAATTCAGTTCACTCACTTATTTCACTGCGTTATTTTACAAAATTCACTGTGTTACATAAAATATTACTCCGATTATTGTCCTACCAAAATTCCCTTTCACAATTTTAAAACGTAAACTGCAGTTAGGTTTTGTATTAAGCTAAACATCTTAGGTTACATTTTCTGGAATTTTGGTAGGGTTTTTTTATATATAAGTTCCAATAATATTTGTGAAATACAACTGTTTCTATATAATCGTCTATTCTAGTGAAATCTAGATCTAGAAATCTAGTGATCCCAGTTTATGAAACAGTTATATATGAATAATCGATCACTATGAAATTTTGCAAAACGCAATTAGTTTAAGTGATTTATCAGGGTAATTTAAGCGATGTTGTTCTTACCTCCATATGAAGCACCGACGTAGATAGTGGACTATTAATTTTGTGTCCACTCCTAAGTTAAATAAATTAAATGAAATGGATTTTCCAACACCAAAATATAACTAAAATTGTTAATCAAAGATGACGGACAGGATATTTTTTTTTTTATATATATTCTTAATTGACTCTGAGGTAGACAAGATACACTCCGGGTCTACCTAATTTTGTGAAGTGGAATTCTACAAAGGCTACTGTTGCTACTGTGTACTATATACTTTTATTTCGAAGCAGGCGAACAATTCACACCAGCAGCCGTAACATAAGCTGGGATTAAAGAATACAACGAGGAGGAAAGGTTCCGCCATGTCACGCTCTTAAACCAAGCTGAAGTAGCATCACTGTCCAAACGTTGTCATAAGTCTCCAGAGCGAGGCATTTGCAAAAAGGGTTACAAACATGTAAATTTTAGAGTGTGATATAAAAAAGGTAGACAACGGCTAAAATAACAATTTGTCGACTAGCAAAAGTGTTGGATATCATCCGGTCCATCACACCAGCCGTTACAAGTCTTTATTACCTCAATGATTCTGCAAGGTGACCGCATCCAGTACTTGCAGTGAGAGATACCCCAAGGAGTCCCTACATGTTTGAGAGGTTTGTAGGAACAAAAGTGCACATGGGCATGAGAGTTCCCATTTCACGATGCCCCTTGGTAGTACTCAAACCAGATGTTTGGCGCCACCATTCCTAATGGACAAACATAGAGTCCTTGTGAGGTGGAAGTTAACCACGGTTGAGATCCTCAAGGACAAATTACTCAGGTGCTTTGAGTGACCAACTTTTCACAGCCAATTTAGAACAAAGTGACACACGGGATTTTTATGATAAATAACGTAGTGGTTCTTAGTCGAAATAAACATAATAACGTAAAAAGACCATTTCGTCTTAATAAATACTTAGAAAAAGGAACTGTTCATATATAAGTCTGTAGCATAAATTTTTTCTTAAAGAAAATAAAACTAGAAAATTAATGTTGTTTAAATATTTGCAGAGTTTGACTGCCATCTTGTATAGCATATCTTACTTAAATAACTGTCGGGTAAAAGTAATAATCATTAAATTTTTTGTTGGCTTTTATCCGTTCGCCTTGGCTTAAAGTTCAAAGCCTTTTATTTATAGCTAAAAAGTTTGAGGGCCGCTATTGTTCACGTTTCATCAATCAGGGCATTTTTCTTAAAAGCTAAAGTTTTCTATAACACTTTCACACGAATAAAAAATAAGTTAAAAAAAAATAATTAAATGTATTAAATTTCAGAAAAACTTAGGTATTTTATAACTTTTTCCCAAAGATTATACTCTGAAACTGATTGTTATAAACTCTTGAACATAAATATTTATATAAAGGAACAAACAAATAGGTCACACAAGAATAACTTAGTATCAGTTCGATCTGTACGTTCTATTTTATCAAAATAATTTCAAATACTTTTCTTCTTCTTATAAAAAGAAAAAATGTATTAATAATTTTCCGTTCATTTTATTAATTTAATTAATGATACTTGTTCACTTTATTTACATATTTAATACAATGAATGATTTTTAATGATTCCATATTATGTGTATCTTACCACAGCATACAAAAAAGAATCTTTTAGAGACTTTTCCTCAAATCATGTTCAGAAACTTTGCAAAAGTTATAAGAATTAAATCCAATCACTCCTGGTACTTAATGGGTTTTTTATGAAATGAAACCGATGATCATTTTCTTATAATAAGACTTATTTTATTAAAAAAGTGTGATAATCATACTTTAAGCTACTTTACTGGCAAAAAATTTCTTTTACATTTTTTAATTTATATTCAGTGTCATGATCGTGTTACCGTAAATTATAGCAAAAAGAACATAAATTAAGGAATATACAACGTGTTCTAAAAACTGTGTCCTTCCTTAAAGGCATGTATACATATAAGTATAAGCTTATTATTAAAAATAGTTTAACTTAAAAAATATCAAGCAGAAGTCAGTTACAGTGCATAGGCTAAATAAGTTTTAAATCGACATTATTTGAAAAAGACTTTAAACATCTGACCCATAAAAGGTCAAGGCCCCGTATAGTCGCACTGCGCATGCGCGACTTTACGGCGCATTGACCTACGGTGCGTCGCGTCTTTTCAAGTTTTTCGAATAGAGATTTGCAAGTTTTAAAATTAGATACATATATCGATAAATATTCTATCGATATTTTCAATTCAAAATGTTGTATTATTAGGATAAATCGTTAATCTACTTCTGTTAAAAATAGTGTTTTACAATCAAAAATAATATTAATGTATAAAAATAATAATAATATGAATATTAAATATTTATTTATTGTTATGATTTTTTAAATATCATTTTTATTTTAAATTGATTTGTAACATAGTGAAACGTATCGATATTTGAAAAAAAGTGGTATCAGTGAATCGTTAG
>JAAAKD020000001.1:1795850-1821469 GCA_010014825.2 Danaus melanippus
TGTACGTTTAAAAAATAAATATTAAAATGGTAATTTAAAAATAAAGATGAAGTAATATTTTGTAATTTTTAAATCTTTTGAATTGGTGGTTCAGCGCACGAGCGCACTTAAGGTACAGCCGCCACTGCTTACAACCATAACTAAAAGTTTTGCAAAACATTTTAAAATATAATATCTAATTAGTAACAACTAAACAAACCATGTAGCAAAGACACAATTAAAAATAAATCTAATATCCATATTTGTCTAAACCTTAGCTCTAAATTTGTTAAAGTAAAAGCAATGTTATTTCACTGCAATAATTACAAACTAGTCTTCGCATAAAATATAGAAGCAGAAAATACAACCTGATTATTCTTAAGCCAAACCAAAGTAAGAATGTAATTTAATTACGTTTCTAACTATAATTATTATATGCGAGAAGCAACTTATCTTAAACACACAATTTAATTTCGTTTGAGTCGAATAATAAATAACATATGAAATTTTTGTAAGCATTAATTTTCACTGAGACTGGCAACAATAAAGATGAAGGCGTTTTGTTATGTTCATCAATAAGTAGAGAAAATTTAATTAAGAAAATTTGAAGATTTTCAATTAGTCGCATATATTTTTTTTTGACTGGTTCTGGACATTACTTTTTAGAAAGTAAACCCATTATGTTTTTTTTTATATATCCATTTTTAACTTCGAAATACCTCAAATCTAAGGATAACAGGGAATGATTATTGTTTGAGCAAGCATAATTTTTCATAGAGTAGTTGAACTTTGATATTTTTTTGTTGCAAAAAATTAATTCCGATATTGGTTCCAAATATTTTTTATTGCTGAAGGTAAGAAAACAAGGGTGATTAATTGTTATTTATTGATTGCCATTTTTTTTCACTATGCATAACTTTATTCTGTTTCAATGAAAAAAATCAAACTCTGACTTTCGAAGTAGCTTTTAAAAAAAATATAATATTTCGTTAGCCCACAAAAAGGCAGTACTCAATTTTAAGTAAGTGTGAGAAATGTTAAAACACGCATAATATTATATGTATATACCTAAAATTTAGTTTCACAAAAACCAGATTTATATATAAAAAAGTAGGTTAATTTAAATTACTCAAGAATAAAAGTTAAAAAAATAAAAAAAAATGGAAAGAAAATAAGTGGGTCTAATTATATTACTTTAGAACTAAGGCCAGAAGGTTTATTTAATAAGATTAATTAACTTCTCCTTCATTTATTCGAGGGTGTTTTTTTGAAAAAAATGTTAAATAATAAGGGTCACCATCTTCTATCAGAAAGTTTGCGTTATCATTATTATTTTTAAATATACTATGTTTACCTAAAGAACACAGATATTATAGATTTGGTCATTATGTAATGTGAAACATTTAAATAATACATCCCATAATAATAACTTAGAAAAGGTTTAATATTTTTTTTTCATTTGATTAAGATCCAACAAAAATTTTGTTCTTTGAGCTAGAAGTCAAAGAAATATATGTATAATGTAATAATAGATGATAAAGTTTGTTAATTATAATTATATACTGTGGTGATTTTAACAAATTTAAACAATCAAGACTTCGTGGCATCAAATATAATTGAGTATCATTTCAAAGACTGTATAAAGTTAAAATTAAAATGATGTATTTTAATATAAGAGAACAATGCCATACAAAATTAAATGAGGGTCGAACCTCGACAGGTTTTCTATGTTACATTCTTTATCAACGCTATCAGAGGATTATATTTATAAGAGTTAAGAAGTTATTTTATATACTAGACTGTGTTTTAACCTTGACAATCTTCTTCTTCTACCTGGCAATCTCCCAGCTTTAGCCAGGGTCTGCCTTACATGTTGTGAATAGTTTTGGCTAATTGTTTTTACGACCGGCCGCCTGCCTGACATCAACCCTCTTTGGGAATGCATTAATGAGTGATGTCTAAATACTCTTAGAAAGTACATATGACTCGAAAAAATCACATTGGTACTTGCCAGGATAGAACCCACGCCCTCATTCATTAGAGGCGAGCCTTTAACCACTAGGCCACCTCTGACTTAATGTGTAATATTTTATAGCAAGTTTTATCTATAAAATATAATAAATACAATCTATGACAAATAGAAAACGTATAACGAAACCGTTGTATATATGCAACGTCATAGCCGAAAAATATATAAATTTTTGAGGTTGTAGTTAAAAAAAATGTATATTTTTATTTTTACTAATATATTTTATGAGCAACCAAAAATTCTCTTGAAAGAAAGATCATTTAATGTAGAAATGTATGTAACTTATTACATATAAATAATATATATTAGTTTTTGTTAATAATACGCTTTCATCTCAAAACATTGATTTGAAACACGACCTAGATGAAAAAACTTTTTCATGTTTTAAAATAAGGTTCTGTGCGTGTTTCAAATAGAAATAGGTTTTGGCTTTATTCTCATAATATTTCGGCCTGAAAATATTTGCTACTGTCATATAAAAGGAATACGTTGTTTTTTTCATAATTTAGAATTGTACTCGTCTTAAAATACACTTTCTTACAAAATATATATTTTTTTCAAAGGAATTTCGTAGAAATCTTAGCAATATTACCACTCTTGACGTAAAATAGAAAGGTTTTCCGAGAATCAACCAAAGAATGAAATTAATATAAAGGGAACTTAAAATAAGTTTCTGTCATTTTTATGCCCCTTAAATGTCCTCTATCTAATATTTTAGTTTTACGACGACCGTACATTACCGGAATGTACAGCTGGCTTATTCTCCTTCTAAGTAGGGCCACTTTGGAATGTACTATTGTTTAATGTAAAATACAAGTTCTTAGATACATACATATGTCAGAATATATTTTGTTAATCATAAAAAAAAATATTTTTACAATATTATAGGCAAGCTGTAAACTCTGATGTTAAACCGAGGTTACCTGGTTTAAGTTATATCTTCGTTTAAAATACTGTGAAATTCATTGAAGAGATATACATATATCAACGTGAATTTGGCAGTTTTTCAATAATTAAAAAAAACATATAGTTTTGAATACGTTCTCAGAGGAGTATGTCGAGAAAGGAAATAGCTAGATTTAATTTTAAGACACCAGAATCGTTGTAATTATATGGTGAAGTATTCAAATATTTCTTTATAGACTGTAATACTCAAGTAATGCCTTATTTTGTCTTTATTGATGAATCCCTGTATGAAGTACAGAGACGAGGAAATACTCTTTATGACATAATCTTAATTTTAATTCAAACTTTAGTAACATAATTTTTTATTCATATATACATATATCATGTTGCGTTACAGTCAGCAGAAGCAGTGTAAAGTTAAATGTGATTGTAGGAGCAGACAAAAAGCTACTATGCTGGTGTCAATGTCTCGGATTATGTAAACTGACTAGACTGCGATTCGTCTGATGATCGAGAGACCCGGTTGCCCTTTCCCTGTTCCCACCCTTTCCTGCTATTTCCTTATCCCCACCCCTACCTTTCCTCAAAACCAAGGTTGGCAACGCATCCGCAAATCTATATTGCAAATGTCCATGAGCAGCGGTCCCTACTATCCATCTCTTTGCCACCTTTCACATAAAAAAAAATAGAAAATCTTATTTATTCGTGCGAGTGCTCCACGGTATTTGTTTGGTTTGAACAGAGATTGATTTAAATAATTTTAAGTACTCAAATCATAATAATTGAATTCATAATGTATATCAGCGCAATTACTATTCAAATAATCAATAATTGAGGGTAGTTGAAATTATCAGGTGTCACTAACCTAATAACTTGCTTAGTCACCTGCGCAAGTGTAGTAACAACAATGAGTGTCGGTTGGTATAAATAGAGGCGAAAGTACTGATTACAGCCCCACCGCACTCGTCGGCGAAAGCGACTTCCCCGCTTCCGCACGTCCCTCGCTAGAGGGCGTCTGAGGCCGCCGCTGGCAGTCCCCCCTAATCCACGACGTCCTAAGTTCGTGGTCCGAGCCTCACTTTAGCAGGCGCCCTTAGGACGTACGTACCCTAGGAGCACTCCAGGCCCCTTCGTAATGGGCCGGTCCAAGCACTGGCCCACTTTTCCGTTAATGCTAACAGCATTATATATTACAAAAAAAAGATTACAGATAGACTCTTTCGAGCCGTCAGAGGTATCAGACCTCGTCGAAGTGAGATATTCGTCCAACCAGCAGCGAGGTTACTTCCGATAGGCTGAGGGTCTGTCGATAGTCGAGAAGAAAGGCATTAGTGACGTCAGTTAGGCTGACGTCACTCTTTTTAAAAACCACGTTTTGGATTCCACTCCGACATGTATTTTGTAAACATATTTCATTATTTTCTCATCATCATACCCATTTCCGGTCATTAGGAGATGGAAAAAGTAATAGTCATTTCCGAAATAAAAATTGTAAAATTAAATACATATGATCCGAAAACAAATTTTACTTGTTTCGTGATTTCATTAAAAAAACACTACATTTTTTACTTTAACATTAGGAAATATAAATTTATCTTTAGTTTTAATCCAAATAATGATTCATTTTTCAAAACTTTTTGATCTCTTACATTCAACCCGTAGAAAATAATACTTTGAATTACGTGAAAGCCAATGAGCAAAATAGTATTTTACTTATCACGAATTAGAGTTGTCTATAATCTGAGAAATATTAAAAATATTTATTAATTGAAGTGGATTTAAACGAACTTTAATTTACTTCACTTATTTTAGTTGATGTTTCTACATTGAATTCAATGTGAATAATTTATAGAGAAACCGGACAAATTGTGAAACATAAGTCTTCAATCAAGACCACTTAGGGACTTACCAAAGGCTTCATAAGGGTTTCGTGTAATTGCTATGTGAACTGAAGACCCGCAACAATGTCAGGCCTCTTGCATATAAATGCTCGCTGAGTATAATAAACTACAATTTAAGTAAATGTAACATTATACTATAATAGTATTGTTAAAGAGGCAAAATGAAATCGTCTAATTATAATCTAGGAATATGTAATATCACTTCGACACATTGATTAAGTCACTTTATACAATTCTAGCTCACACTACATCTGTCACTTTCTATTCACTTTGTCCTAGCAATCACTGGCCGTTTATATGCGCTCACAAAGATCCGCACTAAATCAAAAATTATCGATTACCGACACGGCTAACTATGACAACATGTTAACAAATGTCAACTACTATCATCTAGCAATATAAGAGATATAAACAGACATAATATATTGTATATGTCCAGCAAAACTTTAGAAGTTAAAACCCACGAGTGACTGATAAGTTTTCACAATGTATTATTGAATATAATATTATGTAAGTATATGGTATAACGTATGCTTTATAGCGTTGTAAGACGGTGTTCATCCGAAATAAGCATTTTACTGAAGGAGATTAATAAAACTTTAATTCCCATTAATTTATATTATGTTTTAATTAAAAAGTGTAAAATTACCGTGGATGTTGCTCTTAATCGGTTTTCTTAAAATAAACTCAAATGTTGCTTGTTAAGTTGTAGGTTTTCAGTAGTTTTTATCTTCAGAGGATTAATTTCAAATACGATCATTAACTTAAAATAATTTTGATGGTTAAAAACGAAAAGTTCTTATAAAAAATATTTAACAGAGTTCTCCCAACATCTTTTCCTTAATTTTGAAAAGTGTCATCGTTGTTTTTGACGGTATCTAGTACTTTATATGTTAACGAAACTGTAAAAGTTTTCAGCTCAAGAGTTTTTGAAAAGGTCTAAACATGACTTTATTTCCACTATTTGGTATTTTATTTTGATTAAAAGGACGTAGTTATACTTACTTTTCACTCGAACTTTTAAATGATCCATGTTTCAAATCCGTACTTGATTATAGAAAGTATTGGATTGAGCACGTCCTACACGTATTTAAGTTTTAATCTCTTTTTTGCTACATATCAAACTTTTGATCATAGTGATTCCTCTCCCTTTTTATATTTTTCGTCCACTGCGTCTTTCATTTTGAATTTCATAGTTAGTGCAATTTTTAAAATGAAGATTTGATTTAATATCATATAAAATACATATTTTTAAATTGTATAAAAAACGTATTGTCTAAATAATAATATGAGATAGTTTAATAACTATTTTAGTTCAAAAATATGGACAAAACGTCCCCTAAAATACTGTATGATTTGCTTTTTTTTAAGTAAATTAAACTCTACACTTTTCAAGTTCTCATTCTTATTGGGATATAGAAAATCACTCAAAAATAATTTTATTTCGAATCAGCTCTGTTCCTGACAAACAGAATGATAATGGGTCGTATTATTTAGAGTTGCTAGCTTTATTTTAAGAATCTGCCACAATTCTGTTGTTGGTTAAGCACAATACATTTATTATCTGTAACATAGTGAAACGAATCAAAAGGAATAAATTTATTCTAATACATTTATAAATACAAAAGAAGCATGAATAATAGAGTACAATATAAACTAAAAAACTCCGGGGAATTATTGGAAGGTAATTTTATTTATTTCATGTCAAGTTTTTCCCAAAGGAAATCCCCGATGCTGTTCCGTTTGAAATGTCTTCTTTCCCAGAACTCACAAACGTAATTTAAAAACGCTAAGTTTTTAAAATATTTTTGATATAGATATTATTAGATAGTGAAAATATACCGGCTTTGTTTTTATGGGAATCACAATTTAAGGAAACTAAATATTACGAAACCCTTGCACTTAAATATTCAATTCATCGAATCGTAATTAATTTTTAGTCTAATCCTACTTTGAGACAAAGCGCAATGTTCATATATGCTATTAATACTGAGTGCAATTTAATATGGTATCAGCTTTCCAGATTACACTATACCATTATATTATATTTATCAAGAGTTCAGTTCCTGTCTGTCTTTTATGTTTTAATAGGTTATAAATACGTCACTAAAAATATATATTTACAAAAATACTGAGCTAACGTCTTAAAACAGTATGCAACTCAAAAATATGTTTACCACATAGCCGTTGTTTGAGATTTGCCTGCCATACAAACAATGCATATCTTATAGCTATCCTCTGATGGGTTTGAGGTTTCAGCAGTCTACACCTTGCACGCTAGAGTTTAATTCGTGATAATATAAAATTCTTGAATGAGATTTAGAATATCATACAAAATTAATAAACTAAAACTGAATACCCAGCCACCGTGCGTCTTAAAACTACCAAGGAATTAATGTTTTTATTATTAAAAATGAAATAAAAACTTTAAAAATCAATATTACAAAGTATTATTATTGTACATAGGAGACAAGTCCTGCTCACCCAAGGCGTAGCTTTCACTCAAAATTTTCCGATCTTCTACGTACTGAAGCAGGTTGTGCCAGCCACTTTTTTATCACCCTTTAATCTCTAATTAAGTCCACGTCGGAGTTCTTTAGTCAGAAGTTTATCAATGGAAATTTAATCGTACATAAAAGATCAATTTATGGCCAAAACCATTTTCACCTCAGTTTTTAAATTAATATTTTATTTTATAATTTCATTCTAAATCATAAACATAAGAAAATGTAAAATAATTTATACTTAGAAATTACTATTACTAGTAAAAAAATCTCTTTCTGTAAAGAGACGAGGTGAAACCTCTTAGCATTAAATGGATTCACCGTTCGGGTTCCGAATCCATAGCATTGCAGGAAGAGGAGCTTCAACAGTGCCTGGAACTTGGACCCAGGTGTAGGTTGAAGGGGCCCCTTCCTAACGCTTGTTAAACGCTCACCTCCACTGTCCAAGCTCTTCTCTCTACCTAACTAAATTTAAAAAGAACCTACTAGGGCTACCTTTAAAGTACCTAAGAATGAATTAATGTGAGTTATGGACGGGCCCAGGTCTTTTAGTAGGTTGCAGAGAGGTTAAGCCGTTATACCTCTCGCTCTCACTCCTACTGCGTATAAATCTATGACGGAACTATTTCAAGTTAGTTCGTTAGTGAGTTCGTAATATTTATTGGCCTTGTTGGTATGGTCTTTGGGGATGTTGGTTTCCCAAGGAACCATCAGCTCTATCATCACAACGCGCTTTAAAATTCCCAAATACATAAATATATCTGATCTGGAGGCCGATGCACAAATATTCTTAGGGATTTTATATTGTTTTTCATAAGTATCCATAGTACTAGTCCAATTCGAAGCCGCTTTCAACTGGAGTAAAACTTGACGTTTGATTTCCTAGCCCTATGGCCTTCTTTTACAAAACCTATAGTCGCTCGTTTGTGGTTAATTCCCTTTGCGATCTGGCTACCGAAAGACTAACAGCTATACGTATGATTTCCAGAAACCTATCGTGATGACGGGAGTATTGACCGAGTACCTTACATCACACTTGCAAATGCTTAGCAGTTCTAACTGTATTCCCATAGACATAGCAGGATTTTTCGGTACCTTTACCCCGTGTTACTAAATTACTCTGATCTGGGAAAGTCATTTGGAACACATTGAGATAAAATTTTGGCAATGCTGGTGACCAATTATTAATTAATAATTACTAGTGTACATAAAAGAAATTATGCTTGTAATTTATTGGAATGCTTATCTGGAAGATATTTTGTTATTTTATATTCATAAATTAAGATCAACGAACTTGTGAGAGCTTTCAATTACTTTGGCAATTTTGTAGCATAAAGTTGAAGATCGTATTTGTCGTTGTATACTTTATTTTAATTATCCACTTTAAATTCAGACGCTTCAACTTGCTACGCTGGCAATAATGTCGTGACAGTAATAAACACAGATCCAGGTGCAGCCTAATTGATTTATTACTTATAATCTATTGAATAATTAATCTACAGCCTATATACCATTATAATACTAATCATGTGTTACATAATTGACTACCGTTACTAGTAAATCTAACTCCCATATTAAGATGCTTATATAATTTGTCAGTCCCAACATAGTATAAGAAACTCATCTACGTAATGTCGTATTTCGATGTCATATAATAAGTATCACTTAATTTATGTTTGCTTTGTATATATTTTACTTACATTTTAATATTTTTAAAATGTGAAAGTAAGATTTTTATCATTTTATGATTTTATTTGTTTAGCCCATATTTGAATTTGTCTGTTAATTAGAAAATAAATTATTTTATTAAATTTTTACAGTGAACAAAATAATCACATCCGAGGGAAATCTACATATCTTGATGGGAATTCTAATTATGATATTCTACTCGCAACAACGTAGGAGTTAAAACTTTTCCTAATTTTTATAAGAGGTCTGAACCCAGCATTTCAAGATTACGGAGACGTTTTTTACTAACCTCATAAAAATTATTACACTTCAGCATTAAATCTTGTTAGTCCGATAGCACAAACGATTCCGCAGCCTCTTTTTTGTGTTCATTATAGAAAAATATCTCTGGAATATATATTTATATTTGAAAATTTCATTAGTATAATATAAGAAATAATAATTCACTGATTATTTTTGAGAATAAAATACATTAAACTTTAATTAAACGGTTCATCGGCCGACCGTCTTACCACAAAGTGACGAAATTACAACTAAAAAGCAACCCTGAGACATATCCTTCAACTAATTATATTGTATTTAGGTACATTAAAATATTTAACTACTTTCCTTAAATAAAGCACAGAAGAGAAGTAAGCGACAGTAAATTCAATTATGCAAAGCTGAGAAACGAAATTATAAAGTAGAACCGATCACGTTTCGGTCTACATGTGACAATATCAGAGCTTTTTGAAATTATTAATTATTATAAAAAGTTGATTTGATCTAGTTTTATAGCGAAGAATTTTTTCAAATCTAATTGATAATTAAACTGAGAACCAATCACTAAAACTATCTTTTGCAAAATTAACTTAACATTATTCCAATATTTAAAATTTAATACAAATGCCTTCTCTTCTTATAATAATAATGCTTCATTATTTTTAATAGCAAAAGTATGTACGGCCAATTAGAAGAGTATTGTTTAATTCTTTAGAATATGGACTTGGGAACAATTTTGTCTGCCGAATCAGGGACATTAAATAATGACTCTGCCGCCTGTACCGATGTAACTGTCTTATCTCAAATAAAGAACATTAAATGTTATTAATTTAAAAATATGAGTTACGAAGACTTCAGAAGGTAATTAAGCTAAAATTTGCATCAGGCACTACCTAGGACAGAATTTATTTTAGTTTCCAAAATGCAACCAGAACAATTAGTTCCTCAGAGACTGGAGTATTATTCGTGAAATGTAATTTTAAATAATGTTATTTAATGTTTGAATGTGCGCTAGTAGTTCTGTTTTACTTTTATAAAATTGTGCTTTGTTAGACATTTTAGTTATTATTAACTAACTTTAAACTAAATTTCATAATTACTAATTACTAAATTTTGTATTTCCACCTCTAGTACAGTTCCAAACTATGTTTTTTTTTAATATATATTTTCAATATAATTACCCGTACAACAAGTTAAGGGCCTCCGAAGTGTGACACATTTTTTTTAATAAAATTATCTAAAACAAGAACATTTCTTACAAATTTTAATACATTCTCGTTTCGAAATTTCAATACACGTTTCAGTTACGCTTGGTGTAGAACGTCAGACTGTATACGAATTGATATCCGTACTCCCAAGAAGAACATTAGAGCATTCTACTTTGCACCAGCCACCACACACAATGATATCGGGAGCTTATTATACTAGATATTTTATTCCGTTTCAAGACAGCCAGTTATAGTTTAAATTTATATTTTATAAAAAAATTTCAACAAAATATTTACTACTGTTAGCATTAGGAAAATATTTCAGACTGCAGCTCATATTATATTAAATACAACAAGTAAATTAAAAAATCGTTGGTTTATTGCCAATTGGTAACACTAATTGAATGCCTATACTCACTAACATATGTATGTGAAATTCTATTTTAAATATTTCAATATCTGAAACAGATCCCATAACACTATAGTTCCGTTTCTTCTTCTTTGTTAATAAGAGTGAAATTACTTTTGACCGCAATTAATAATATTTGACAAGATTACTTATATCAGAGGCCTCCCTTTAGTCATAAGATAAGTTTGCCTTCTACATTTTTTGTGTCATTCGATATTAATTTATTGGCAACCCGACAAAAATGTAGTAATTCTATCCTTAATGATTCCAATTTTATACATTTAAGGTATTTTTTTAAGTGAAACAACGAGTCTTTTACTGATTTAGTTTCATCAATCTTTACCAGAACTAACCAAAATCCAACATTAATCATTTTCATTAAATCTGCAAATAAACAGATAATAACACAAGTTTCTATTATTCCATTATTAAAAAAAAGCCTTGAACTTAATTGTTATCATTGCTATCTGATTATCATTGTCTAAGATGTGTCAAGATTTTGAATCAGTATGATTATCGTCACCCGTTCAATAATATTTACAACAAGCTAGCAAATGCTGTTTTTGTTATTTATCAACGTGAGAACGAGTTCGTGGATTTTATGGAAATTCGTAGAGCTCCAGGCTTTTCAAGCGTCGTCAAGATGAAAGGCATATAATTGTTATGTTTATAAAGTACTTGAAATACGTTTGAACAAATATGTTAACTTAAAATTTAAGTGGGTTTTGTTGTAAAAATTTAAATAAAGAAATGAATGAGTTATAAGTCGGAAGAAAATGCAAAAAAAAGAAAAACTATAATTTATCGCTTGGCTATAAGTACGTTATAAGTATTTTGACATCTTAATTATTTATTCAAATTAATATAAATATATTTTTTGTTGAATAAATAAATGCATTTTGTACATAGTTTTATTATTTTGTTGCAAAATTGGACCTAAATGTGACCTGCATTGTAAATGCAACATTTATCGGTTCGTGTATATCAGCTTGGGTATTGTTGTGTGGAATATAAAGTTAAACGCAGTTTAGTTAAGGATAGAGTTTTTGATCCAACTATTTCGCATCGAACTTTGCCAAGATTGTACTGTATCTTTTAAGTATTCTAAGCAAGTTTCGGTTACTTTGTTGGGAGAATATGGATAATAGCTTGAATTTGAAAACGTTTTAAATATACAGGTCTCCGACAAATGGCAAGTTAATATTAATACCTTGTATATGCAAAAAAATACTAAGCATACTTCAAACATATTTTATCATAATGAAGAATAATCCACACATAAAGGGTGCTACAGGAGATTTTAAAATTTAGAAATATATTTTTTTTAATTAATGTATTATATTCAACAAGTTTATAAAATAATATTATATTATTCGCCCATACATTCGTTTAAAATATTCAAGATTTCTACTATGAAAACTATTATCCTTCACAAAATCTACACGTGTATAAAAATAAGAGACCATTTAGTATTTGAAAAACTTTTTTTCTATCTCGTTCTGCTTTTCAGGATAATACTTAGAACAGATGTAAGGATATATAAGACTTTTATTAGATGAATGCATTTAGGAAATAGGTTAAGAGTTATTTTATCGTTAAAAAATACAGGATTATAATAATGAAAATTCAAAATTAAAGTAGACTGTCTATCCTGAAATAAGAAATCGCTATTAGACTAATAAAATTGTCGACCATATCCATCTAATACACCGATTTAATATATATGTAGTCCACTAGTCAATAAACACACTATAAATTTAGGGCAAAGAGCTATTTACGTAAACTCAGCCGAGGAGAAAGTTAGTCGCCAATAAGTTCTTCCTTCTTCGACTCCATGCTCTTAATTTAAGCAAGTTGAAGCTGGGAGAGGAGTTTCAACAGTCCCAAGCACTGTTGAAGCTCCTCTCCCAGCAACGCAATGGACCCGGCACCCACACGGTGAATCCATTGAATGCTAAGAGGTTTCGTCTCGTCTTCTTATCCTCGAATGTGTAATTAACTCATAAACTGATTTAACAATTCTTCTTCGTTATATTTATAAATGAATGATAAATTTATAGAAGATTTATTTATTCTTTTTACACTTGCTAGAATGACCGTAGCCATACATTTAATAAATCATAAAGAGATCTTAGAGATTCGCGAGTATTCATTTAAATGCAAGTAACTTTTTACGGATTACTACAGATAGTAATCCGGAAAATGTTGATTGCGTTTAAATAAATCTTTTCCATAAAAAACTGTAATTATTGTTTAAGGTTCAGTTCATGGAGAAAGTAGCATTAATCAATAAATTATATGAGCCATTAGAGTAAGGTCTATGAACCCGGCTTATAAAGGTACTGTATTGTTCTCGTAAGATTTAAATCTTTAAATAATTGTGTTATGAATGCCCTGAAAGTTTTATTATAAGTTCAGTTTGAATGCAAATACAGATTAAATTCTTCTCATTTATCTTTCAATGCGTAGTAATTTTACGTTACTATTATTAAAATTAACAAAAAGTCAACTCATTTCTATGTGTTCAAATAGTAAGCTGTCATAAAAAAACATTAAATCATTTTAATAGATATGATTCAAAATAATTTATTCCAAAATGTTAATTTAATTCCATACAATTCATACAACATAAACATTGAAGCTTTTACAAACAATTAACTGTTACCAATATTTTTCATTAAGCTGATTTAATATTTAAAATGCCATAAATAAAGGATTGTACGGCATTAAATGTAAAGCTAATGAAGGCGTACTTTAACTTATAAATATTTTAAAATATTCAACTCCGTGAAAAATTTCAACCTTTTAAAAACATAAGCCAGCCACAAATTACATGATTACTGCCTTATTTTCAGGCTATCGCGGGCTTACATAAAAATTATTACACTCTATTATTAAACATTACCTGTGTTTTATGGTATAAATATATTTTTTAATAGTATTAGGAACAACTTGTTTGTGACAGATAGCGGATACATCTTAGAAATAAACATATCCTAGTTTCTCTAACATACACTTTATATACAGCTTAAATCTTTTTTTGCAAGAAATAATGGTTATAATTTAAAATTTTAATTATTAAATATAGAATAAAATACACTAGCTTCACTTCACCACACATTTGATATTAATTTTAAACATTTGCATTTAAATTTTAATGTAATTATTAGCTCAACGTATGTTCAAAACAATTTTTTTCTATTACATCTGGTTTGACTAATTAGTTATTAACTTCTTCTTCTACCTGGCAATATCCCAGCTTTAGCCAGGGTCTGCCTTACATGTTGTGAATAGTTTTGGCTAATTGTTTTTTACGACCGGCCGCCTGTCTGACATCAACCCTCTTTGGGAATGCATTAATCAGTCATGTATAAATATTCTTAGAAAGTACATATGACTCGGAAGAATCACATTGGTACTTGCCAGGATCGAACCCGCGCCCTCATGCATGAGAGGCGGGCCTTTTAATCACTAGGCCACCACTGACTATAATTAGTTATTAACTAATAATATAAATTAGCTTTCGTTGGTCATAAATAGAGGAGACTTATTTAAAATAGAGGAGACTTATTTAAAATAGAGGAGGCTTATTTAAGAGCACTTTCAATCGAGTATGAAATTACCTTTAATGAAAAATATTTTCGTTATATCAAGTTTGATAACACGACACCTTAATAATAACATGGACTTTTTACCAGTGCATAAAATATTTTAACGTTTGTAATAAAATATTAAAATATTTGAGCTAAAAAAAAAAACCTTCCAGAGCTATCAACAAAAGTAATTAAAACACTTGTTTCCAAGAGAATTAATCCTGAACGAACAAACAATAATTATAACCAACAATGTTCTAATGAAACTTCTTGAAAGTCAAATGAGGTACGTTGTTTAATTGTGGAAATTTAAATTAACGGTTTATCGACGAATGGATTGCTGAGTTTCAGCGTTAACCTCCCGTGTATTGTTTCAAACACAAACTAAAATACCTTTTAAACAGACTTTGAAACTTTTGTACCTTTGATGTAATAACTATCATTGATTACACTTTAAGAGCTTTGTCTCATTATTCATGTCCAATGACCAAAAGCTCATCGGTTTGTAATATAATCTGAATTTATCTGAAAAAGATAAATTTTTCTTTTTCTTCGTAAACCTATAAACTAGAATGCCTAGCGGGCATAATATTAATATAAATCTTAAGATTATATTTCATAACAATAAATTTGAACAGTTACTTAAGTCGTGGTAGCCTAGATGTTATAGGTCCGCCTCTCGTGTATGAGGGTGCGGGATCGAAACCTGGCAAATATCAATGTGATTTTTCTGAGTCATATGTACTTTTTAAGAGTATTTAGACACCGCTGACAGACGGCGAAGTAAAACATAGTGAGGAAACCTGGACTTATAATTTCAAATTATAAGTTTGAAATCACCAACACTTCTTGAGCAAGCGTGGTGACTAATGCTCAAATATTCTCTATGTGACAAGAGGTCTTTGCTCAGCAGTGAGCTCTGATAGGCTGATGATGATGATGATGAAATTTAAACATAACTATTCATATATAAATCAGCATTAGTAATCAATACCTAGATTTTTCATTATATTAGAGAGAGTAAGAACTAGTTCAAATATCAAAATTTCTACATTTTTGTTGTTTGATTAGTTAAACTTTAAATATATTTTATAGCACTACAACTCAAAACTCTTTCATCCAAAGTAGTATGTAGTTTGTACTTATCTTAGAACGCCCAGGTAACTAAAACTTGTCTGCTCTATGCAATACAACATAGTTAACAAAACTTCGGTCCTCAGCGACTTAGGATGTATCAAAAAGAAAACTTTCATTTGTAAACTATACTAGGAATTTGTTCGTCAAAACCTTAACAGTTATTTTTTTCTTAGACTTTTATAAAATAATTACTATTATATCCGTATCATTAAAACTAAGTTATCAATTTTATTAAGACCTTCGTTTAATTAAAAAAAAAAAACAATTTTCTGATTGTCACTTAATTATAAGCATGCAGAAATAACGATTATATACCATAATTACTTTTCTTAATATCATTATTAATTTATTTCAAACACTCACTGAAAGCAACGAGCAATAAATCAGTTATATTATTGTCCTTGCTATGAGTTCCATTGTAGTGAAATGTAGTAAGCGCATTTAATCTCCTCATTATTTCTCTTATTACTGTAATATATCTCTCTGTAACATCAAATTACTCTAGTCGTATCCCGGTTCGTTATTTACATGCGCTTGATGCGATCTTATTTGATGTGTACTGTTGTCGACAATTTGCATAATGGTATACAGTGCTTTCATATAAGTGCTTATAGTCTAAGCTTTCCGAAAGTATTTTATTATTAATAAAAACTATAAAGCTTTATAGATTTTTATAACTACGTTAAAACTTCAGCGCGTTATAATTTTTAACTGTGTTTTTATATTTTTAACTTTGTAATTTAATTACAATAAATTCACCAATTGCGTCATCTAACAAATAATACAAAATGACGTTACTTGATCAAAACACTTTGGAAACATCCCAACAATTCCAAATTATTTTGATTATCAACGTCGTTTTAATGTTATGCATGCATTTGCACACATTTTCGAGCTAAATAAAGTGATTTTGCTTCTAGTGCACTTAAACAAACGACTGATTGATGCACTCATCAGTAATTTGAAACTCACCCGTTTTCCTCTGTGCATCAATATATCACAAGAGTTCGTGAAATAGAAAATTTATTTGTAAGCTCACAAAATGACACAATTTAAAAAATGTGTTATGTTCTTCAATTTATATCCTTTTC
Organism: Danaus melanippus; assembly: GCA_010014825.2. Classification (NCBI taxonomy): domain Eukaryota; kingdom Metazoa; phylum Arthropoda; class Insecta; order Lepidoptera; family Nymphalidae; genus Danaus; species Danaus melanippus. Next base: position 1,812,558 of record JAAAKD020000001.1, read on the forward strand.
AACCTCATAATTGATATGAAATGTATGTCTTTTTAAATGAAACTAATATTTTTCGGAATATACTACGTGACTTTATCTTTGTTTTAAACTACATAATCGTTTCGGCTACTTTACAGCAACCGTGATCACGGGCAGACGAGATGTGAATGTCTGTCAGTTGGTCTCGTTATTTATCATTTACCGCCATCGATTTCTTAATTTTCTAGCGTACCGCTCTGGATGCCGGCAGAATACGCTCACGGCGTCCCGAGGTCCTGCGGTGTGGTCATGGACATGGGATTTTATATTTTTAAGCAGGGGGATCCCAAGTGTTTGATAGATTCCAGCCATCTTCTCTATTAAAATTGGGGTGTTTTTTAATTTCAATAGCCTCGCGGATTAACCTCGGCATATACCTGTCTTTACGAGCGAGGATATATGTATGGCTTATCAAACCGAATGTAGTGGCTTGGTTTGTCCAATGTATGTTCACATACGGCTGACTTCGACGCGCGCCTATTTTTGATGTCCAAAATGTGTATGTGACCCTTGTACCGATGCTTCTCTTTGTGGGTACAATGTATGACAAGCCACAGTCACAATCGAGTTTGTATACGCCCGCTTGTTGTAAAGGAATGGTACTCTTGATCGGTCTCAAGAATTGGCTCACTTTCTTGTGTGGTTTGTAAATAGTCTTAATTGAAACCTTCTTCAAGATGTTGCCTACTCTGTCAGTAACTCCCTACACATATGGTAGTATCACAGGTTGTCGCTCAACTGTGGATGGCTTCGAGTGGTTCTTGCAGTGCTGGCGAGGCAAGGTCAGGTTGTCGATGGTGAGAGCATGTTTTACATGCTGCAGCTCGGCCTCTAGATGGTCAGCATCGCAAAGGTGTTGTGCTCTCTGTAACAAACACTTGCCAACGGTAGCTAACTGTATAGGGTGGTGGTGTGAGTTACCATTGAGATACCTATCCGTATGTGTGGGTTTCCTATAAACAGTATGTCCCAAAGAATTGTCAGGAATCCTGATGACAAGTATATCAAGGAAAGCCAAAGAATTATTTGCCTCTAATTCTATAGTAAACTGAATCTTACTATTGATAGAATTAAGGTGGTTTAGAATGACAGATGTTTTCAAATCAAATCAATCAATTAGCCAATCTTGGTCCACTGCTGGACATAGGCCTCTCCCATTTCGCGCCACAATACCCGGTCCAGATGTTTTATTTTTATTTAATATTGTGAAGGTGTTATCTACATACTGTTTATATATTAAAGGTCTTATTGGAGGAGAGCAAAGGGCTGCGCACTTCGAAGTCTTCCATGAATATATCAGCTACAACGGGGGAGACCGGCCAACCTATTGCAACTCCATCTACTAGGAGTAGATGGAGTTGATGGAGTACGGTACTAGGGTCAAGGAACACATATCGGACATCAAAAATAGGAGCGCGTCGAAGTCAGCTGTGTGCGAACATACATTGGACAAACCAAGCCACTACATTCGGTTTGATAAGCCGCATATCCTCCCTCGTGAAGACAGGTATATACCGAGGCTAATATAGTTTGTAGTTTTAAACAAAAATAAAGTCGCGTAGTATAATCCGAAAAGTATTAGTTTCATTTAAATGAATAAAACTCGCGAAAATCTCAGATCTCATTGTATGTCTTTTTGTTATTCCTATTTTCATTGGAGACAAAATATACAAATAGGATAAGCTAGGAATTTATTGTAAAATTCTAAAATAAAACCAATTACTTCAAAAAAAATGTTAGTCAACAAATAAGACGTCCCTAATTTTATGAAAGGTAGAGTTTTTTTTAAATATACTCATAATACTTATTTTAACAATTCTACGTCATGCAAAAATAATTAATGACAGGTGTCATTGTAATAAAATATTTGTATGTTGTAATAAAAATGCTTTTTAATCTGGAGCTTCCCTGTGATTGGTTTGTTGTTTATTATTATGAATTATTATAAATATTTTTATCTCTTACTACCAAATAAAAAGAAATTACTTCTGTGAAGCGTGCGCCTCAATGTATATAAAGCATATTTTATCTGTCACTTATTGTTTTGTTGTCGGCAATAAAAAATGTGTTACACATATGATCAGTGAGTACGAGTAGTGTTTATATCATTGGTAAAGTCCCATGATTTGTGGCAAGTTTATGAAAAAAATAATTTTACAATTATCTCGCTGTTTATATTTTAAAAATATTTCTTCTGGGGCCTAATATTGCTTCTTTTACATTACAGTTTGAAGGTAAGTAACGTAATTTCTAATAGCTGAGGAATGATAATAATTTTGTGCTGGAAGCAGAGATATATATTACTTCCATCCAAATTTTAAGTAAGACATTCAGTGTACTTTATCAGAAATGAAATCACACCAAACAAGCCATATAGCGCATTCTTTCAAAAAACAAGTAAAAATTCTATAACTATCAATTAGCCGAACGGGGATTTTACACAAAGAGTAGAAATAATATGCAGACCTAGTTTGTTGGACTATATTTATAATGTGCTAGAAGTTTTATGACAAGCCGTATAGTTAACGAGATGAAAATAAAAACTACTCACGTTTAAACATGCACATGTTTTCTCTAGCATAATTAATATGTACCAGGTGTATAGCTTGACGCGGTTGGCTGAAGAAAAAGAGACTACGACCTGTCACTCACTAGTTATGTGGATATCAGTTTTATAAAATCACCTGGTATGATAAGACAAGCTCAGCGGGTTTATTGTCTGTCACATTCAATTGCAGTCACTTTTTAATTTTATTACTATGGCCTAAAGCTTTATCAACTTTAAAACATTCTATTTTTGTTATGTAACTTGTATAAATAATACGTATACGTTTGTTAGTAACTCAAATGACATTTATTATTATAACTGCCATACAGAATCCAAGTAATTGTATCGCATTGTATGTGAACAAAGTCCTGTAAGATAAATTGGTTCTCGGAACAGTCCTTGAAGGTCTTGAAGGTCTATGGCATCGTTACAACTGTTACTTCGTCTTTTGAACATCCGGCGTCTGAAGGAAACGGTAGGGACTAGTTAAAGTTGAAATACTTATCTAAATATACTTTAGCAGAGTTTAAAACATAAAATTTATTCTTAATATTTCTCTTTTCTTTCAGTCCTTAATCTTATGAACACTTTTCTATAAAATTGTTTGGGCGTAATGCCATTATACAAAGACATATATTTTTTACATGCCCTAATAATTAAAACAGAAGACCTTTATATTCGTACCTACAACGCCCGGAAGTTTTTTTTAAAACAATATTCCGGAGATTGTGGTTCTCATTACTTTTGAGTTTCTTTTCATAAAACAATGTTTCTATTTTTAGATTTATAAGGGAAATAGGTATGAATTTACTTTAACAACGGGGCAACAGATGTTATTTGACTTTAATAACTAGCAGAGACGTCTAAGAATAGGTACTAGGTTAACTTTTTTGCAATGAATGTTAACAGACGTCAATATATTATATGTAAGTCAGCATTCATATAAGTGTTGAATTAATAATATTGATCTATGAAATATATTCTTACTTAACGTACAACGCAATTAGACACATTGCATTTATACACAGAACATGGACTCGAACGATCTCTGCATTTCAAGTTGGACAATTGACTGTTCAAGTGTGGATTGTTCAAATCGAACGTGGCCTGAAATCACGTACGGCGAGAATAGCTAGCTAAAGGTCAAGTTTTGAATCCACCTACTTTCTTTAAGTTTACCAAGAATTCTTTCGAAATTGGGTAACAAAGTGCAAAAATATTTTTTTTTTTTTGTTACCTTATTGAGGAATGAGTTTTTGATATTCAATTTAACGTGTATGATAATATATTTTGATCGTATGTTTTTATGTAACATATGTTCTACAAAAATACGTCATCTCAGAAACTAATTTTGTTATAATCTTAAAATTTTAAAGCTCAATAAACAAGTAAAGTCACTAAAAGTAATCAAAGACATTTTCTTTGAAAAACTTATACATTTTCAAAAGAAAATGCAACTATTGATAAAAAACAACGCATCTAAAAATCATATCATTCAACATTTTAGCAAAAGAGAATAGACTTTTGAGAACCCACTAAAATATTTAAAATCAAGTTTAAAACTCTGGCATGAATAAGTTGAATAAAAAAATTACCTACATACGTATATCAATGTATGAAATATTTTTAACTATGGAAAAAGAACAAAATAGTTAGTGCAACATTAATTTATTCATGCCTTTTGTTGTTAGGGACAGTTTACGAGTAAAATAATGTCATTTTAAATCATGCATATAGGGTAATGTCCAAATATGATTTTTTTGTACTGTGTGTTACTTACTATAAAGATTTTTAAAAAAATTCTAATAGATATACAAACTTACGTATTAACTAAGTGGAGACAAATTTTGCAAGAAAAATAAATGTACTTAAGCCATGTCGATATTCTTGAATATTTAAAAAAAATACACTCTTAGTAAAATAGAATAAAAAATGTTAAAGAAGAATGTAAACTAAAATGAACCGAAATGGGGAAGAACTTAGATATAACAGAAGTTTATTGATTTGATTATATTCTAATAAAAATATTTCAGAAATATTATTTTAGTAAATTAAATTGCCATCTATCACATCAGCCTACGGCTGTTCACTGCTGAACGAAAACATTACGTCAACTGATACATCGCATCAAAGAGCTACCCACCTTTCTCACATCATCGTTATTTCGTTACTTTTTTATTTAAATTTATTATTCGTATATAGTGTGCGTTCGTATAACGTTGGTAACAATTGTGATAATGGGTATCGGCAAGCGCGTAGCCGTTCAAACAGCATAAATCTTCGAAACGATGCCAATCTCGCAGCCGATCTACCCGCAACTTGCGGTCTAGAAGTATTTATTGTATATCGGAAACACGTGGATCATTACGAACTACAATTACAAGGTTAAATAAGTTAGAAAATTGATCTTTGCTTCAGTGTCCCTTATTAAATTCTAATTTTAGAAAATTATTGGACCTATTCAATCTTTAAATTTACTACTATCCAAGTTTATTTTATATCAGATTAAGACACATTTATATAATGTTCGATAAGATTTATCAATAACGAGTATAAATAAATAGCCTAATTTTTTATGCTTATCTTGATTAGATTATAGTAGTATGTTGTAAAAGGATTGAGATACCAAGGATCGTTTATGGTATAATTATAGTTTATATTATTACCTAATGTGTAGTAAGTAAATACTAAGACCTGAGCTTTATTTATCTAGATCTAGACAATTAGAAAGCAGAAATAAATGATTCTTGTGATGTAGAAGAAGCTCTTTTACAACCTGTCGCGCCAAAATGTCAGCTTGATCATTGCAACATTGAATTTCTGTCATTTGAATGTTGTTACTTTCATCAAACTATAAAACAGTAAAGCCAATTTGGTAGACTTCTGCTCGAAACATTGATAAAACGGTCTGATTGAATCAATAGTTTACACAGAAAAAGCGGTCCGGTGTAAAACTGGGGTAGTGCAAAATATTTTGTAATTATAATCAAACATTGGAATGATTATTTAATTGTTGATGCGAACATTATTCTGAATAAAAATTATTTTTTGTTTTTGATAAATATGCAGTGAGTTTAGAAATGCAGAACGAGTGGTTAGACATAGGAGATTTTTGCATCCCATTAGCACTAAAATGGCGCACCTTAATTCATGATTGGTCGCCAGCATTGCTAAAATTATACTTTTTTTAAATTAGTAAAATTGGGTAAATGTACAAAAACACTTGCTATATCTGTGGAAAGGCAGTTGGAACTGCTAAGCATTTGCTGGTGGGATGTAAGGTACTCCTGGACAGCGGTCAGTACTCGTGTCGTCACGATAGGGTTCTAGAAATCATACATGAAGCGGTTAGTCTCTCGGTAGCCAGAGCGCAAAGGGAAATAACCACAAACGAGCCATCAATAGGTTTTGTGAGAGAAGGCACTAGGCCTACAACATCAAACGTCAAGCCTTACTCCATCCTTAAAGTGGCTTCAGATTGGACTATCATGATGGACACGTATGAAAAACAATATAAAATCCCCGAGGATATTTGTACGTCGGCCTCCAGACCAGATATTTTTTTGTATTCGCGAATTTTAAAGCGTGTTGTGATGATAGAGCTTATGGTTCATTGGGAAACCAACATCTCCAAAGACCATACTATCAAGGTCAACAAATATTACGAGTTCACTAACGAACTCACTCGCAATAGGTCCGTCGTGCATTTGTACGCGGTAGCAGTTGAGCGAGAGGTATAACAGCGAAATCTTTCTACAACCTACTAAAAGACTTGGACCTTTCCAGAACTCACATTAATACATTCTTGGAACGTACATCGAAGGCAGCCCTAGTAGGTTCTTTTCAAATTTGGTTAGATAGAGAGAGGAGCTTAGACAGTGGAGGAAGCGTTTAACGCGCGTTAGTTAGGGGCCGCTTAAACCTACACCTGGGTCGTAAGTCCCAGGCACTGTTGAAGCTCCTCTCCCTGCAACTCGATGGACCCGGCGACCGCACGGTGAATCCATTAGATGCTAAGAGGTTTCGTCTCTATATATACATATATATTGTGTTTACTAGAAAATGTAAAAATATAATGTATTATTTAATAATATCATGGTAATTACCAATAAGACATTTGGTAATGATTAATCGTTATAGTGAGATTTATTTGTCCTCAAATATCGTTCGTGTTTTAAAGTCACTGACAATTCTGTCGCGTATCAGTGTTCGTTTGCCGCAGGAGGTGAAAAGCATTAGTCCTGGGACTACAGTAATACTCGGTAAAAGGGGAAAATATTGTTTAGTTGTTAAATTTTCAAATGACGCTTTCAAAGTTAAAACATTGCAAAACCCCGCTATTTTAATTAAACATAAAAATATTTTTTGCTTAAAATTTGTTTCATGTGTAGTGAGAAATTAATAATTTTACATAATGTTTGCAATAAAGTTACCTTATTATTCAATTTGTATAAAATATAAATACAAAATAAAAAATCAGTTTACAGTTTTCTGCAGAAAAATATTTCATAGTTGCTTGCAAAGATATTTTTAATAACCAATCTATAAAAAAGGCCCTAACTACCGTTCGGAGCACCATTGTCCTCAGCCATCGTAGAGAAAAAAAATTAATAACTTTTAAATTCGTATTTTAGTTTATAATAGCTGCTTGATTTGGATTTTCCTTAATCCTCTCATCGACTTTAAGACACCAACAGCAGTTAGCGGTAAATATTCTTATTATCATTGTTTTTTGAAAACTTAATATCATCGAATAAGTACTATGTCCTAAAAGAGTTCAGTGTCTTGTTTGATATTTTCACCAATAAATGCGAAAAACCATTATGGAGACCACTACAGATTGATAGCGTTTCACACGTCTAACAAATCATTAAAATTTATTTTTTATTTTTTTGGTCATTAAAGAAATATAAGAAAATTATTCTTTCCTTTACAATTCAATGAAATAACTAACACCAAATTTACGTATAAATATTTTCGTCACTCAACTTTGATTGACACTTAGTATGTAAAATACTCAAGCAATATAAAATTATGTAATATAGAAAATAATAAGATTCTGCTTATTAAACTGTCAAGTTCTAGAATTTACACTCGAATGTACCCATATTTTACTAGGAGCGGTGACACGTGAAGTGTTAAACTCAAAGTATGAATATGAGATTCATCTGCGCGTTCATGTATAGTCCGTTTAGTTTTGCTCTGAGTGCGATAAGTTGTCAGAGGCGAGACTGTACTTCATGTCGTATGTAATTAACACTAACTGCAAGTACTGTATTTAATATGTTACATTACTTCTTTATTCTAGTATCTATCTTTATACAAAACTACCGGTTATTAGATGTGGTTATATGAAAAATATAAAAAAAATTGCGTCGTACTAAGTCAAATATTATAAAACGTAAGACGCCTCTGCTACTCATGTTCATTTCACTTCTAGTCTTTTTCGTCTTAGTATCGTCGTGAAGCGAATTCTAAGAAATACCATTAGGAGATATAAAACAAGCAGTTGGGACTGATATTCATAACGATGATATTTCGAAATTTTCCGTCCGTTTCTATTACATCTAAAGTGTTAAGTATAGTAGGATCTCTAATTTGTCCAATTTTCCTATTCGCTCATATAATGACGAATAAAAGGAGTGCTCAAGATGATTACCCTCCGATATACGTACATACATAAATCAGTAAATCTTTTTTTATCCTACGAAAGAATAAAATAATTCATTTAAATTATAAGATGCCTCTACTAATGTTTATGTAAAATAGTCGTGAATTTTAGTTATTTTATTAAATTAAGAAAGTTGAGTTCTTTTATTTAAGAAATTTAAATAATTAATAAATAGAATTTTAACAAAATATGTTCAGGTGTTGTTTGCCGAACCATGTCTAGATACGTAGCTTTCCATCTCTAACTTACGTTAAAATAAATTTTTTTCGTTTACAAAACTAAAGCCAAATATTTTTTTGTGCCTTATGCGGAGTGGGGGGAGGACCTGGCGGAGCAGCCGTACGGTAAACGTACAACGGCAGCGCTTCGCCCGGTCCTAGAGCGTTGGATGAGGCGGAAACGCAAACCCCTCACTTATCGTCTGACGCAGGTTTTCACCGGGCACGGGTGCTTCGGTGACTACTTGTGTACATGAGTGCGGAGCTGCGGTGGACTCGGCCCAGCACACCCTCGAGGTGTGCCCGAGATGGACTGCGCAGCGCCAAGATCTTGTAGCGGTTCTCGGCGGAGTGGACTTGTCGCTTTCGAGTGTCGTGGAGAAGATGCTCGAGAGTGACAGGTCCTGGCTGGCGGTGTCCTCCTTCTGTGAGACGGTCATGTCCACGAAGGAGGCAT
>JAAAKD020000001.1:2276837-2287995 GCA_010014825.2 Danaus melanippus
TATTATATATTAATGTATAAATATTTCGTTTTCCATTTCTATTTCAGATTCACGCACCACTTTCGGTACTTAGAGATTACAGCGAGATATTAAAACTAAGGATGCCAATGAAGGTTTGTATGTTAGAGAGTTTTGAATAATTTTTAGTTTAATTGAATTTTTTTTTAGAATATATCCAAATATACAAAGATGACGGCTGGTGAAGAAACATGAGGTGAAATAAAATTAAGAGTTGAACAGAATTTTATTTATAAGAAAACTGTTTCAGTTTATCTCAAGTGTTATTAGATTAAATGTTTTGTTAATGGTATATAATATGTTTGAGTCCAGTTTAAATAAAACTATGGTTTGAGGATTTGTTACGTGATCTATGTTACATTTAATTCATATAAAGGACATGTTTCTGGAATTAAAAGTGGTCGTTGAACGAAGTTAGCGGTTTAAGATCCCGCTATGGACAAACCAAGGAACAAAGATTGAGAAAGCATAGATTCTCGCGTGTGAAGATAGATATATATCGAAATAAATTCGCGAGGCTATTTAATTTTATAAATATCTTAATACCAAAATGAATAGTAATTTGCTAAACTTTAGAATGCCTGATCAATATAAATAATCCCACTCCCGTGACCACATCGACAGATCTCACGATACAGTTAGTTCATTTAGCGAGCATTCAGAGCAGTGCGAGAGCAAAAGTTTTGAATCGTTGAAGAGTATTTAGCAAATAACAAGACTAACTGACAGACACTTTCATCTCGCCTGCCCCTGATGACGGTTGCTGTAAAGTAAAAGAAATTTCAAGTGAAATGTATAATAAATCACGTAGTGAATCCGAAAAGTATAGTTGTATTGAAATTTGCAGTGTTTGATAATCGCCTAGTGTGTGTTCCACTCGTAGTTCCATTATTAGATTCTTGTTTGTAATAGATGTTATTATTGTTGTGACACTACCGTCATTCTGTTTATTATTTTCCTCCCCCTCTGCTTTATATCGATGTTAGTACCTACGGTTTGAATTATTTATTTATTATTTTTTCCTTTGTATTTATAATATTTAACTCCTAACTAATGACATGGCCGTGTTATTTATGACGTGTGACATAAAATTTTATGAATTTGAAATATTATCAATGAATTCGTGTGGTGTTTATATCAGAACTATTCAAAATTTTAATTTATTTTACATAGCAGACGTCTACGCTCTGTGATGAGATACATCGTAAAAAATTAAATGTATAAAAAAAATTCATATATTTTCGTTTCGTAAAGAATTTTGTCTAATCTAAATTGAAGGAATCGTATTCCTAATTTTTTTAATTTAACACCTAAATAGACATACCAGTGGAGATGTAGGTGTATCCATGATATCGTCGAGCTCATGGACGAGATTTAAAGAAACTAAAGTCAAGAAATAACAAGTAACACACTAGTTTTTTGAGTGTAAAGTATTGAATAACGTTCTCGAATTAACCTTGAAGTTTTGATAGCTGTTAAAAAAGATGTCTCTCAATATGACGATGTATCTCAGAGTGTAGCGTGACTGTGTGTGTTATAGGAATGCAGTAAGATAAGAAAAGGTGGCCGAGCGAATACTATACTGAACGCTGCCATGTATCTGTCGAAGGTACGCCGGTGTATGGAGCAATGGCTTGTTCACCATTAATACGCTTGGGGGTGCGGGCTTACCATCCGATGTTATCGAATGTTCATTGCCATTGTTGTAACCTTTACTTAACAGCTTTGCTTGTAACAAATCATTTTGTCCAAAAACCGGGAGGCAAACCTATATCATTAATTTAGATTAATTTGTCATACAAACTAACACGCCTTTGGAAGGTAAGGGAAAAGGGTATTTTGTTTTGGGATCACATCCGAAATGAGTATTTACAGTACTAGCGAGCTCTGTATTGCGTTTTCGTTCATACTTAACCAGGCTAATTTGGATGCTGAAGATAACCTTAATTTGGTTTCTATGAATCAATAAGTAATATTTATTATTTTGACTTAGTCCAGCATAATGTGCTGGTGTGGACTCGTCAACGTAAAACGCTCTAAGTGTCTTCGTAAATGTTCGGAAGTAATCGTAAATAATCGCAAATCTTCGTAACCGTTCGTATTCCCGAAAGGTTTTAATGAAGAAACTTTGGAACTGTCGGTTTTTAGTTTGACGATTCCTACTTGTAGTAAGTAGGTCATGTAACATGCCAGTATGGTATGAAATGCATGTTAATAGAATTGATGTAGTTGTTAGAGATCATTTAAATGAAACTAATATTTTTCGGAATTTACTAACGCGACTTTATTTTTGTTTAAAACTACATACTAACGGGCAGACGAGATGCAAATACTCGTCTCGTCTGCCCGTGATCACGGTTGCTGTAAAGTAGCCGAGACGTCGGGAGTATGTAGTTTTAAACAAAAATAAAGTACGCGTAGTTACTCCTTCTACCAGGCAATTTCCCAGCTTTAGCCAGGGTCTGCCTTACATGTTGTGAATAGTTTTGACTGATTGTTTTTACGACCGGCCGCCTGCCTGACATCAACCCTCTTCGGGAATGCATTAATCAGTGATGTCTAAATACTCTTAGACAGTACATATGACTCGAAAAAATCACATTGGTACTTGCCGGGATTCGAACCCGCGCCCTCATGCATGAGAGGCGGGCCCTTTAACCACTAGGCCATCAAAAACTGCGTAGTATAATCCGATAAATATTAGTTTCATTTAAATGAATAAAACTCGTGAAAATATTAGATCTAATTATGTTAGAGTTCGCCTCGGAGTGAACGTCGAACGCTATCAATGTAGCCGCTTCAAATATTCATTGTGGTTTGATGTGCATGTATTATAGCTATGACTTTAGAAAGTATAGCGGTCTTACCCTCATATATACATATATGTTGTTCATTCATTATAATAATATGAGAAATTAATATCGCGACTAATATTAACAGTTATATTATTAACAATATATTTTAAAATATTATTATTTATTTCATTTCCTTATTATATATAACATACCATATACAATACGTTATTGTATATCTTGTGTGACTTTTGATTTAATACATATAATGAAAATATCTCCAAGCTAAACCTAATAAATTGAGATTACAATCGAAACTAACACTTACTACAATACTAATAGTGTTTCTTTTTGTAGTTCTCAGCGCTGAAGAACGTCCACGATAAGACGAACAGTCTGATAGATCGCGTCGAGGACTGCTGGGATCGCTTCATGTCCAAGATCAGAGTGGACCCGGTCATGTTCCCGGAACGAAGACATCGCCTCACCGCCATATACTCCAAGGATAAGGAATACTTGTTAGTGATGAACATTCAGTTCTTTTCACTAAGAAATATGGATTATTTTTCAAAAACTAACCTAATAATAATTGTTCATATAATCATGTTTTTAACATGGCCAATGAATGATTAGTTTGCAAGAGAGATATTCGAATCTGCTAACTCCAGAATACCTCGTTGCAGCAGATATACTGTAATGGAGTTGTCTTCCAGCAGTCAAAATACCACGTTACGTTGTACTATCATTATCCTTGGACTGTCTCCCCAGGTTCGACTCGTCGTCCCCGTGTTTTTGGACTCCTTCCATCCGTTCCCGTATCGTCCAGTTCATCCTGGACAGGAAGAAGTTCTCCCACTCGGAGGCCGACTACTTCGCGTTCGGCATCACGAGACTCATTAATGAGAATACTTACAGCGCTGCCTACCCTCTACACGATGTTAGTATGTCATAGATCAGTCTTTCCCAAAGTGATAACGCCCTCTTGTGGACGTTACAGGCGTCAAGGGGGGCGGTTACAAGGAAAAAAAATGGGCCATTATGTTGAGATCTAATTGTTGATTTGTAATTAAATATCAGGCTTTGATGAGTTATTATCTTTTAGTAGGTATAAAATGTTTATCCCCAATATGGACAGTAGACAAAATAAGTTTAGGAATCCCTGTTTGTAAGCATATATTATATTTTATATAAACTCTTATATAATATGTTAACAAAACGTCTTTACCTAAATAAGAGTATAATTGTATGACTGTACTACTTATTTTCAGGGTGATCTTAAAACGCCGGGTTCAATGCGCCACCTCCTCTACACCGAGTGGGCGAGCGTCTCCAAGTGTATCAAATACCAACCGTTGGACTACGTCAAGGATTACTTTGGAGTTAAAATAGGTTCTTTATACATTTATATTATTGTTTTAATTAATATTTAAATTCATTAACATGGAATATATACAATAATTCATTAAGATCAAGATGATAAAAATATTATTATAATCATAGTGAGTGTACGTTCGTGTCCGTCCTCAGGTCTGTACTTCGCATGGCTCGGTTTCTACACGCACATGTTGATACCGGCGGCGCTGGTGGGTCTGGTCTGCGTCATATACTCCGCGGCCACTGTCTACTCCAACAAACCGAGGTACTCCCGTCAGAACGCGGCCTAAAATAGTTTTGGAGTATAGTGTGAAGCGAGCCTTATGTATGTGATGTCTATCCCCAGTGAGGACGTGTGTAACTACAACTCCACGGTGCTGATGTGTCCTCAGTGTGACTACTTCTGCGAGTACTGGGACCTCCGGGCGACCTGCCTCCACTCCAGGATCACGTACCTCTTTGATAACCCCACTACTGTGTTCTTCGCCATATTCATGAGCTTTTGGGGTGAATTGTTTATATTGTTTATTGATATACATAATGTTAATATTATAGGAACTCTATATATCTATATAAAATATGCGTTAATGGATGCTTGTGTAATTTAACACGGATAAAGTTTACACACACACACACACACACGACGCACACGCACACATTCACACGGAGTGTCTCTAACGTGTGTTTTCACTAAAATACATTTTCATTTTAAAATTAAACTTGTAAGGAACCATGTCTCGTGTTTGTTTATTATATATCGACCGCAGTACTCAATAACTCAGTCGAATAAATTCAAAACTGATTATCATATTTTTATGTCGCCTACCCTCCATACTCCATACGTTATATTATTGTTTCCACCAGGCGCGTGTTTCCTCGAGATGTGGAAGCGGTACTCGGCGGAGATGACCCACCGCTGGGACCTCACCGGCTTCGACGTGTACGAGGAACATCCGCGACCGCAGTACCTGGCCAGGCTCGCTCACGTCAAGAATAAAAGGGTAAAGAGAGACCTAGAGGACTTACGATGTACATACACTGTAGACATGAACAGTTTGCTGGAGTTTATATATCATTGGACATTATAATGACCGTAATGAAAAACATTATGAACGCTGAAGATGTATGAAATATTTATTATAAAGTATACTTTAGCTTGTTTAAATATTACAAAGTTCACTAACGTTGTAATGTAGTCTTGTCTAAATTCAATTTTACGGAATCATTCTATTCTTGTTGTCAGTTGAACGTGGTGACCGGCATAGAGGAGCCGCAGGTGCCGTTCTGGCGTATGCGGCTGCCTGCGACGCTAATGTCCTTCAGTGTGGTGGCGTCGTTGGTGCTGGTCGCCATCGCCACGGTGCTGGCGGTGGTGTTGTACAGGATGTCCCTGCTGGGAGCCAACATCCTCAGGAGACAGGACAACGGTCTGATAGCCTACAGCCCTATAATGTTCACGACTGCCACGGCCGCCTGTATTAATCTGTTCTTCATATGTATATTCAATTATGTGAGTGGAATATTTGTTTTCTGTATCACTCAACTATTGTATTATGTATTATTTATGTTTTATTAATTTAAGTTACTAGTGGCCTAGTGGTTAAAGGCCCGCCTCTCGTGCATCTGGAAAGACCAATGTGATTTTTCCGAGTCATATGTACTTTTTAAGAGTATTTAGACACCCTGGCAGACGGTGAAGGAAAACATCGTGAGGAAACCTGGACTTATAATTTCCCAATTATAAGTTTGAAATCACCAACCCTTCTTGAGCAAGCGTGGTGATTAATGCTCAAAACCGAGCCATGTGAGAAGAGGCCTGTGCTCAGCAGTGGGCTCTGACAGGCTGATGACGATGTATTATTAATGTGCTCGGATTTCTATATAGTCATGTTACATTTACATCATAAATCTGAATTAAGCATATAAAAAATTTGCACAGAGTTTTTTAGAAAGGTTAGCGGAATGTATGGTGGAATTAAAATTATTTCTGCACACATCAGTATATACTACACCTGTATCTTTAATAATTCGTTAATGAAATCACTCGTCAGACTTACTGAACGTCATCAACAAACAATTTATTCATTCGCGCTCAGGAAAGTAAGAGACAACGGAATGCTTAAAAAATTTGAAACTTTAAAGCGTCAAAAAAACATAGTCCACTTAACAAAAAGTTTACGGTACGGTTTTGATGATTTCTTAAAAGAAATGGTTGTTTGATCGCAGCCTCGTGACACTTACTCATGCTTTTTACATACACAAACATTTTGTGTATTTATAGAGAATAAGCAGCGACTAGTAAGGCTCATGCCTAACATTGACCGGGAGGCGGCGCTAGTAGCGGGGGGGTAATGTATCCGTCTTTCCGATAGATGGCGCTTTTACCAATTTTAAAAATCGTGAGTCAATTGAAATTATTAAGGAGTCATAAGTTTGTAATGAAACGTGTTGGTTTAGCTGTTATATGGGTAGGGTGTGCAGGGCTTGTTTGCATGTAAGGTGTACGGTGTTTTGCATTTCATCCATAAGAAGTGTATTTCTATTAACTTAGTAGTCGTATAAAATGTTAATACAAACCGTCCAACACGTCCTTCATAATTAAATACAGTTTTGTATGACAACTATTCCTAAAGTAGCAGAGGTGTGTAATGTTACCATACAGAATACTAATAGTCGTGCGGTGCCAGGTTTACCAGTACCTGGCAGAGTGGCTGACGGAGAAGGAGCTGCTCCGCACACAGACGGAGTTCGACGACTCGCTGACGCTGAAGATCTACCTGCTGCAGTTCGTCAACTACTACGCCTCCATATTCTACATCGCCTTCTTCAAGGGCAAGTTCGTGGGTCGGCCCGGGGATTACGTGAGGTTCTTTGGTCACAGGCAGGAGGAGGTATGTACATTATGGAAATTAATAAAAAAATTGTCCCTTTACATTATTTATTATTTATTTGGGTTATATTAAATGAAACCTGTAATGCAATGACTTGCTTTATATTGTTCTTCTTCTACGTATGAAAAGAGCACATTACGAGATTAAAATGATATAAACTGCTTTTAATATTGTATATATATAAGAAGTGGAATAGATACAAATGTATACTCGCCAGGTGCGAGCCAGCATCCTTCCCGACGGGTTCCGGTGCTTTATTTATATAGGAAAGAGACAATTATGTTTTTTTTATTTCGGAGACTTCTCAAACATCTGTTATTTTTTAGTATTTGTTGTTATACAATCAACAGAAATCGTTTAAAAACTACAATTATTTATCTACGATGGTTTTTAAGATACTGTCTGTTGACAGACGGACAGACAAACAGAGACTCAGTGATAGGGTTCCATTCCCATCGCGCACAGAACCCTAAAAATTGACGGAGTTCAAAGTTCTCAGTCTCGAATATTATGTGGCCCTTAAAGATCGTTTGATGTTCCGTCCCAGTGTTCCCCCGGCGGCTGTCTGCTGGAGCTGTCCATCCAGCTGGCCATCATCATGGTGGGGAAGCAGTTCATCAACACCATCGTGGAGATGCTGATGCCCTACCTACTGAAGTGGTGGGGCGTCATACGAGCCATCGGCAGGAAGAAGAGGTACGGACAGGACGCGGGCAGGGGATTGGATTGTTCATTAAAAATATATCGTATTATATGTGTTTTAGAATAAAAAGTCCCATGCAGTGGGTGAAAGACTTCAAGCTGGTGGACTTTGGGAATATGGGACTGTTTCCCGAGTACCTGGAGATGGGTGAGTCATCGAGGATTAATACCACAGAACTGTTTGAAACTAGCTCTTTGTTTTGTCTTCTGACCACATATTTAACCTATAAGATTTTCGCGTATATTTTTTTTAAATGAAACTAAGTTTCTGTGACATTACTACGTGTTTTTATATTATTTCATGAACAAAGGAACTCAATCGTCGAGGTAGTGTAGTCATAAATAATAAAAAGCGTGGTATCAGAAAAGCTTATTTTCTTTTCACATGTTTGTTAAATATCATTCTTTGTATATTACCTCCTGTGTATGTTCGTATCGTCTCACTTCTCGTATTCATTCTACATCATTCAGTCTATCACTGTTTCCTCGTGACCCCTCTGTATATATATGTTCTCCCTCCAGTCCTCCAGTACGGGTTCGTGACGATCTTCGTGGCGGCGTTTCCCCTGGCGCCGCTGTTCGCTCTCCTCAACAACGTGCTGGAGATGCGCCTGGACGCCCGCAAGTTCCTGTCGTGCTACCGCCGGCCCGTGCCGCAGAGGGTCACGGATATAGGAGTGTGGTTCCGTATACTCGACTCCATAGGGAAACTCAGCATCATCACGAATGTTCGTTGTATACATTTATTATTCATTATCTTGTTTGAAACTTAACATTATTTTTTGTATTATATAATCGACGAAACTCAGTAAAGTGTTTCTATATCGTTTGTCGGCCACAAAAATATTCTGCTTTAGAAAAAAAAATAGCATATATATATAGGTTCAGGTGAAGTATGTTACTACTGTCATATAATATACATTAAGGTCAAGCCTCATAGTCAGGTTGGCTCAGAGGTCAATACTCTATTTAACTCTATACACGTTACTGCCAATGTAACACTAAAAGCGTTTTTATACTCACGGTGCGGTCTTTATCAGTCAGTTCTTCTTGTAGTAGTTGTCAGTCGTGAATTGGTATAGACGCTGTATAAAGTGAGTTAAGGGACGTTATTATCTAAAGAACTATAACACGTCCCAACTTGGAATGTTCCGATTTGACATTGACGAAGACCGCTTGATAATCCCTAGGGTTTCATAATAGCGTTCACGTCGGAGTTCATTCCGCGGCTGGTGTACCAGTTCACGTACGGAACCCTCGACCAGTACGTCAACCACACGCTCACGGACTTCAACGTGTCCGTGCTGGAGATACCGCCCAGGAACACCACCTACAAAGGAGACACCTGCAGGTGATTATGGACCTTCGTACATGGGTTTATAGTATATAATTATATGTATATGTTTATTGTGAGTATCTAAGCCTAATTTAATGAAAGTCTCTTACAATGTTAGGTGGCTTTAAAATTAAAATAACATATAATTTATCCTTTCGTTCCATATGATGGTAGTCTGTAGTCCCATGATACAGACGATAGATGTCGCTGACGGTTGGTTGATCTGTCTAGTGTATTGAGCACACGTTATTAAGTTCTCTCTGAATCAAAAACCAGGGTCAACGCGGCCAAGGTCGCGGATAAAACCAAAGTACATATTAACTTGTATGGTGTATATAAGAGAGCACATTTTGTCTCATTGAAGTAACTATATGTATTAGAAGTAACGGTCATGATTAGTCACCTGTTCATGTACGTGTCTGTTCGCCAGTTACCCCGGATACTGGCACAACCAGGAAGGCGATGACTACGCTCACTCCAACTGGTACTGGCACGTGATGGGTGCCCGGTTGGCGTTCGTCGTCGTTTTTGAGGTAACCAAATGTTCACCTAATATACAATTGTATGATATTCTGTTCATCTAGAAGTTTCATTACGTTCAGTCTCTCTATAATTTTCTATACAATTCTTATGCCCTCAATTCATAAACATCATGTTAAAAATTATAACTCCTAATGACTCCGTCGTAGAACGTGGTGGCGCTAGTGATGATAATCGTCCGCTGGGCCATCCCGGACATGTCGGGCGAGCTGCGGGACCGCATCCGGCGCGAGGCCTACGTCATCAACACCATCATCATGGAGGAGACCCGGGCCCGCACGGCCCGCACGCCGCAGCCCGCCCGCCTCCACCCGCCCGTCAGCGGGACAGGTGCTAAACACTCCACGCCCCTCTAGTCGGTAACGGTACGCACCAGCTTCACGCTTCATACTAAACCGCGGCGAATACGGCGGCCCTCATATTATTTTTTTAAATTTCATTTGTTTCTGATATTTTTTCTGACCGAGAAGGTCGTATATTTTACAAGGGGTTTTAAAATCTTTTTTGTGTCAGATATTTTTTTTGGGTTACAACGAGGTCGCATATGTTATGAAACCTGGTAGTGTTTGGAGGTAGCTGCATATATATATATATATATATATGTATATATGTTTTTAGTATGAGAGCCGTTGTATGATCCGTGTTTAAGACTGTGTTGTGTGTCGATACACTGAGGTCACATCTAGAATCATTTCATTAATAGAATTTAGTTTGTTTGTTTTGATTTGTGATGAGTAACATTATGGTTTTAATGATGTATTAAAGGTAAGAATATTTTAATGTTTTTGAACGCTTTAAATTACAATGCTTAGAGGGAGAGCTTAATGACTATACAAAATACCTATGGGAGGTATAGTAGTAATATAGACTGATTAAAAAATATATATTTAAAATTGCTTTTTGAAACTGAGCTTCAATGAGAAGTAATAAGCTTGATAGTCGAGTGAATAATAAATAAGTGGTAAGCTTAGTGGTAGTCAGTGTATACAAATGCAGTGCAGTCTTAAAGAGCAGGGAACGTTATATTATGAGCCGGGAGTTAATATCGGTTAATGTTCCTGAACGCGAGCGAGCTTCACAAAACGTTTGGACCGGATGTGAGTGAGTTTCATTAATATAACAGCATGTACATCACTTAACAATTAATGGAGTTAACCTGCATGTGTAAGGTCAAGGTCATCATTTGATAATAATTAGTTAACTAAATTTCAATTAATGGAATGTTTCTTTTTTTTGTTTTCAACAATAACTACTCTTGTATTTCTCTTTGGACCATAATTTTCTTTTCTGTGCTCCATGACACTAACTTAAGAAATAGTTTTAACTTTAAGCACACATCTCACAATATTACAACACTTCATATTTTATCAGGACCAGTTTTTTCTTCTTGAAGTTGTCATAGTCATAGATAATTTGTTTTAAGTAGTTAAGCCGCTGCTTTGAAATGTTTTAAGTAGAACACAGACAATACAATACAAATAATATATATACATATATATATATAT